>JARJDW010007348.1:0-31096 GCA_030264715.1 Adinopsis sp. GC000173 | reverse complement strand
ATAAATAATGGCATTTGCGATTCGTTTGCGCTCTTGCTGTAATTGCCATTGCGCGCTACTGTTGTAAGTATGCAGGTATTTATGTACAGGGTGTTTAATGTCTTTATATATGTGAATATTTACAAACAGTTTTTCCAACAGTTTAACTTTAGTATTTAGATGAAAGTTTCATTAAGCTTTCAGTGCTTTAAACATGGGAGAGTTTTACTCCAAAAATATGGCAAGGTAAGTCAAATTCTGAAAGATTGGAATTATTATACAATATAGTTTCTTTTGGCAGCTGTAAAACAAGATAAAATAATTTATATCTTTCTTAATTTTTGTTTAGAAAAGATATTAACTTAAAATACCTATTTAAGTACAATACATTAAAAGAAAATTTTACGTATGTGGGATTATATGTCCCAAAAGTATACTCAGTAATCTCAGAGCTCGGTTATTTTATTCCAGAATTGATAATAAGAAACTCGCGAGACCTGAAGATCGGGTGAAATTGCACATGTGATAGATCCCTTTGAAGTCGAATATTATTATCCACAATAAAAACAATTCATGCAAATTGTAAAATTGGAAATGATGATATTAAGTAAATTAGTAACAGATAACCAGTTACCACTAAAAAACGTTTCTTAATAAAAATTGACATCTAGCATGATCGCTTAAATGCGATCGTAAGAGATGTGATATTCAATTTCTGCGTCGCGAGTCTAAGTTGAGTTGCCAAGAATATTCAAATCAAAAAGGATAATAATACTCAATAGGTTTTTCAACCATTTCGCTCTTCTTTTGTCTTTTTTTTCCCATATTCTTCGCCCTTCATCACAACATCACAAAATAGAGCAAAAAGAAACCAAAAAAAAGTATCAATGAGAAAAACGTATCAAAAGTGCAAAAAATGTAAAAAATAATCTTTTCAACCACCCTCGTTGTATCAGGGGTTTAATGAATCGCGACTAGAATTCATTGCTCAAATTTAGGTAGCGGCGTATTTAAAGAACTACTGGTATTAGTTTATATAATTTTAGCCATCACCACGTTTGAATTGTAATCATTAAATTAACACATTCTATTATTATATGATTAAATAGCAACAAGTCAATAAAAAAACACATTTTAAAATAAAAATTGTCAGCCAATTAATTATGCATTATTTTCATAATACTAAAAAATAATAAATTAAAATCACACATATTATTCAATTTATCAAAAAATAACATAACAATAAAACAATGCACCGTTTTACGTGTGCGTTGGAAAAATATAGTGGAATGCAATTGATAAATGACATATAGGAGAGTGAGTGTTTGTATCGAATGATGATAAATATTTATTATTACATATAGTATATATACATACATACATATATATATATTGGAAAGAAAAATGGTATTATTGTAGCTCATTTAGATTACGAGCGATGATATCCGAACCGGGGGTCTGACTGAATAAAGTTGTATTATGTAAATGGTAACAGTTACAAGTGTTCGTTTCTATTATGTTGTTCACCTCTATGAATTACTTATACGAAGAAATCTTGCTTTCCCCATCTCCCAATAATAATAAAGCGATGTTGATACGACGATGTGTCCTATAAGCGTAAACTATTCATGGAGAGACAATTATATCATTAATATTACTTAACTTACCGTGTTAGTTATTTATTTATTTATGAACATTTGTGTGTGTGTGTACGCGTGTGTGCAATATTATTCTCTCTCTCGAAATTTTTTTCATTGATTGTTAGATAGTTTTGTGTAATGGTGTATTATACTATGCGGCACAATCAAGATTGAAATTTATTGGCGTGTCACAATAATGTAAAGTAAATGGAATTGGTTACAAATTAATGTTAATGTCAAGTTGGATCAACACATTTATGTAAACGTTTATTTATCCAACAAGAGTACGTATTATTTTCATTTTAGTATCAAAAATCAAAAATATTTTATCACTTAAAAAAAAATAAGTTGCTATTTATTTAAAAATGTTTAATTTAATTAAGTATTTAGGTATATATTTAAAAAATCTAAAATTTAATATTAGGTATATTAAACTATGGACAAAAGTAATAATAATTAATTGTATTTCGAAAATTTCTAAAAATATGCTAATTTACTTGAAATTTTATTAAAAATCTATATAAGAAATAATAAAGAAAATGGTCCAAATACGGGTCACAATTCACGCTTTTGTGGTTAAAACCATTCTCAAATTTTCAACCTCGATGAGCTTCTCTGACAAAGTTAAAAATTGGTGTAATAAATCAAGTAAATTTACTTGAAACACGCTTTATAAAAATGGACTATTTGATACATTTTAAATTGAGTGTATTTAAAACTGGGATCTAAATATGTGCAATCAACTTTTTTATGTTTTTACTAAATGTAATTAAACATGCAATTGTAATTTTTGCTGTATTAAAAGCGTTTTTAAACGTAATAATGTAGAAAAATTGATCATAAAGAAAGGAGTTTTTAACAAAATAACTGACGAAAGAAAAATGTTCAGGGACTTTCATTCGTTTCGTATCTGCTTTGGAGAGTTTTTGGTTGCCCTTATAAGTCAAAAATAGGACACATGTCCATTTTTAGACAAATCTGGATTGCCCTCATTAAAACTCATTTTTAAAGGCAACCAATATCTGGACGTTGGGCTGAGCATAATTTACCACTAGGCAGACAAGACAGCTGCTTAGAGTCCGCTATGTATTGTATTACCACCTCTAATACATTCTAAAAAACTATTTGTAATAGAGGCTCTTAGGACGTTTAATAATACTTTCATTATATACTTTGGAATTAAAATTAAAAAAAAATCATTAATTTTAACAGTCTAATGCAAAATTTGTGAAAAGATCCGTAAAAATTACTTTTCTGAGATCCCTTAAGGTCTAAGTTAAGCCTGCAACCCTCACCAATATTAATATTTTATTTTTAAATCTGTAGTTGTTATAAAAATAAAATGTACTGATTACAACCTTTTATATTATTATCAATTCTTTTCAAAGTTGATTGGTTTAACAACATTTAATATCCATATGAGGTACAGTTGCCAACACTCTAACAACGCTTATCAGCCCTAAAAAATCATTTAAACTTTATTATGAAAAGATTGAATTTTAACCATTTTATTGATGCAAACACAATGCAACCGAACTTTAATTGTCGCTACCGAAATTGGACGGCAATAAAGTGAACTGCGCGTATTGCAAAACCAATTTTTATTACATCGTTTAATGTTTATAGTGTATGTAAGGGCGACCGCACTAATCGATTGAAATGAATACAATTTTTTTTTGCTTGTTTAACCCCCTATTGAAATATATAACAAATTTGTAATGTATCACATATAATTACGTTTGTACACCCCTCAAGTACTGTAACGCATTGCACCCCCAATTCCTATCATCAAAAAGCTCACAGGATAATAAAGCGTTTGAATGCTTACTCACTCCGATATAATTTAATTACCATTTTCTGGATTTTTAATACATACACGCTTCGAAAATAATTATCGGTTTGTGACGAAGAAAAAAAAACGTGCAGAGCGCACACAATGTTTTTGTTTTATAAAACGGAAGGAAGCGCTTCATTTGCACACGATAATTCGATTACCATTTATTTAGTTTAGCGAAAGGGGGACTCTGCTGCTATATTACAACAACCACCGCCGTCATCGTGCGCGCCTATTTAATTTTATTATCAATTAGTGTTTCGAAATTATATGATTATGCGAAAGCCCTTGGCGAGCGAGGGGATTGTTGCACGCGCAACCACAGACGCAACATTCGCTCGTTCATAAATATTTGAATAGTGGGCGGTGGCGGCGACGACGAATAAATGACATGTTGTTGTGTGCTCGGTTTGTTTTTTCTCCGTCCACGATTTGTGTACGCAATAAATCAGTATGTAATGTATATATGCCGATTAGCGTTGTTTTGTTTGTTCCTTGCACTTACTCGTACAGCTATGGCCTAATTTACCATAAGATAATCGGGGTAGGCGATTAATTGGAACCCATATTACACTCTAAATATCCTTAAAGTATCAATATTAATGTATCAATAAAACTTTGTGTAAAAGCTTTCTATACTTAAATATTTCTTAAGCATGTAAATTTGGAATTCCATTAAAAAAAATTTGTCACTAATATCTGAAAACTTAAAAAAAATGCTTAAAATGGAGAAACATATTCTAGATTATACAACCTTCATTTATAATGCAACAGTAGGGTGTATTAAGAAAAGTAAATCTTATTTTCTCCAGGGTCCGAGAAAGTATAAATTAGGCTTTGCATACAGGAGTAATGCAAGTTGAAATTGCTAACTAAGAAATATAACAAATGTTTATACTACAAGACAACTAATCTATTACGATCTTGCGGTGGTGTAATCGCCCGCTTTCTGCAAAAGTCATACAACATAAAATTTTGTATTTTTTGGTTTAATACCTTATCAAATCTTGTATAAAAAAACATATAGCGTTTTCAAGTTACTACTCCGGAGTAGTGCAATTGCTCCGACAAGGAGTGAACTGAGTGCAATATTGGTGAAGTATCATAAGCTACACTGGAACCAAGTAGTAGGACGGTGTAATCTAAGGCAACCAGACTATTAACATTCAAATCTGGGACACAACCACAAAGGGTCATTTAGTTGCAATAATATTAGTTTGAAACAATGCGTTTTTCCACGGTTAAATGTGAGATCAAAAAGACATCTCTGCAGGAAAAGATGCACTTTTGCGAAAATCCATCTATCAGTATTAATAGACAATAGTAATCAGGAAGATATTTTATTAATATCTAGATATGACAACGTAAACAATTTGTAATTTTAGTATGGTAACAGGATCAATATGCCGCATTTTAAGAACATAATATACAATGTGGAGTACTTTTAAATGTGGGACAAACCATTCAAATGTATGGGACTGCCCTACGTAATGTCTACGTCTGGTCACCTTAGTGTAATCCCGATAGCTGGATAGTTCTGAGTTGATAGATTTGACTAGTCTGACATCGTAGTATATGTCTAGTAGATCTACTTACACCGTCTACTTACTACAGTTATTTAGTAAAAAATCTGCGATAGATGCGAGACCACATATTTATAGGATTTGAAATATAGATGAGTAACTAATGACATTTACGAACTAATCAGAAGCCTTTACCACCTCAAGTCTTAGCCAATGTAAAATCTTCTATGATCAGAGATTTACACCTGAAACATAACTTCATTCATCGGATTTCGCAGAAAGTTGCCAGTGCTCCAAAGTTGAAGATGTTGAAACCTTCGGATGAGTTCGTAATTGTCATCAGTTAGGCGCTCTACATCACAAAACCTATGTAAAATGTACGGTTTTACGTCAACATAATTTTATAATCGATGCCACGATGTAAAATAATTGCTCCAAACATGCACCGTCAGGTCAGACAGTATGCGAATGACGTGAATGTTCTGCTACCAAGTGGAATACCCTACGAACTAACCAAGAAATTCGCTCATAAGAAATATTTACATTACAAGACAACTAATTCAATGCTTACTGCAGAATTGACACAAATTAAAATTTTGTATTTTTTTGTTTAAAGGCTTATCAAATCGAACAATGAATTCAAGACCTTGTATAAATACCTCAGATATTAATATTAGGTAGTTATAGCTAGAGATAGAAAACATTACTTTTTAAAATTAAAAGTTAGACCTCTCATCAACGTGTGAAATGGCACAACTTGAATTAAAACATGTTACTGTGAAAGGAAAACTAATACTAAAACCTATGCATAGTATAGGAATAAAAAATATAACAGCCCCATTATTTTAAAACAATTTTGGGTAACCATTATTTTTTTAATCGCTTTATCTCAAAATCATATGTTTTAAGTTGTCCAAAAGTGCGATAGTATTAATAATCCAGCAATGAATGCAAAAAACATTAATGGGCGTAAGTGTGCCTGAATTGCTTACATATTTACACGAAAATTGGGGCAAAAAGGCAAATTGATTCGCTTACCGTATGAAAAATCTATAAAACTCTTGTGCGCGAATTGATATTCATGACATCAAATTGTAGGCATCGTCGGCTATTATCCGCACATACGCGTCCATTTATTACCATATATGTAAATGTCCACATTGTATTGCTACCGTTCGCCAAAAAAAGGGACCAGCTAAATAAAAAAAAACGTTCGACGAATTAATAATAATAACGATATGGAAAACATGGCGTTCACACAATTCGCACAATGAATGGCTACACACTTCCAATTACAATATTGCGTTCGTTCGTTGATCACCTTTGCCATCAACACACAATGGTTGTATATTAATGTGTTTTGGGTATAATAAAATTGCCAGAGATGTACAATGAAATGTGAATTGACATATGGCATCAACTTAAAACATAACTTAAATATTTGTAGATTTTTATACCTAATGAAGTAAAAATGTAACAAGAAGAAATTTGAAGTAAAGACGTAAAATGTATCATTGTATTTATAAGGGTGCATATCATTGTAGGTAGGTACTTATTGAATAGAAAGCGTATTTAAGTTAATGTACGAATTAGCTTTGAAATTATTCATTTCACAATTGATGGAACTAAGGCATACAATGGAACAGATCAATTGACAAAAAGGTATCAGAATCCATCCTAGAATCCGCATCTACACCTTTACCTTTTCATGTTTGACTTTTGAGTACATACATCAAACATAAACTCAATATTGAAATTTCATTTAATAGAATTGTTACACATAAGAGACTTAACTCCATCAGTTATTAAAAGTATCAACCGATTAGTGTATTGTTTGGATAAATTTAGATAAAGATATCTACTACCTTTTTCTGTTTTTTATTGTAGGTTCGGACATTGATGACGACTTGGAAGAATCCCAATCGTCAGAGGGTGGTGCCACATCGGCGAAAGCACGTCGTCGTCGTACAGCCTTCACAAGCGAGCAACTACTCGAATTGGAACGTGAATTCCACGCAAAGAAGTACCTCTCACTGACCGAGCGCAGCCAGATCGCCTCGGCGCTACGACTCAGCGAGGTGCAGGTGAAGATTTGGTTCCAAAATCGACGGGCCAAGTGGAAACGAGTCAAGGCTGGCTTGGGAGCATCCGGGCCGCATCATCAGCAGAAGGGTGGTGCTAGCCAGGGCAAGAGCAAGCTGGTGGTGCCGATTCCCGTCCATGTGAATCGGTTTGCGGTACGCAGCCAGCATCAACAGCTGGAGCGTGCGCTTGGCGATCTTGCTGGCCGCGTGCTTGCCAGCCATGCGGCACTTCGGGCCGGCCTGGACTTGCACGGATATCCACCGGCGCCGCCGCACTAAAACAAACTATTTTGAATGAGTGATTGTGCAATAAATTTTAACAGATACTTAGCGTATGATTGTGATAAATCTCAAATTCAAACAATTAAGCAATAATCGTACATAGAAGATGATGACTTTTACGTATATTTTGTTTGTATTAATTCTGTAGCAAAAAGAATATTTTCTAATCTATAAAACTTAAGCAGAATGAAGTTGGCTACACAATGATATTTGTGACACATTTGCGCGCGAAATTTGAATTTTAATTACCTATACATAGTAATATTTAATATATATATAACTTATTTTTTATCGTAGGTTTTAAACAAAATAAAAAAGTGCAGAGAATATAATTTATTATTAAAATTACTAACATGTTATAACAAGTCACTTGTACATAATCATAAATACATTAAAAGAGAATATTTCTCAGCATTATAAAAGTTTGTTTTATTGCCGGTATGGCATTGTTGAAAATGTGACGGAATTTATAATTCGTTTTGTGTGTTTTTCGGAAGGCGCTTTTTTATTAATTCAACGCATGCAACGACAAAACAACAATTTGATTTAAATTGACTGAAATAAAACAATAATTGCTGCCAACCTAAAAACTAGTTCACACAACAATTGTTTGGTTTGGTTGTCGGCATCTGATGTCACTGAATAAAGTAAACGATTTAACTCAATATTAAAATATGTAATATAATCAGTGATGCTTAGCATTGCTTAGCAGCCAACTTTTGTGCATGATTAATGACATCATACATAGCAAGCGTTCGATTATTTATTATGGGATGACAAACAAGATGTTTTTCGTAGTAAAACGGTTCGGATATATGAACAATGCGACCGTTTTTGTGAGCGAGTATTTATTGTATCATACGCATGTTTGCTATTTTATTTCATACATATTATAAATCCGATCCGGCTTGAAAAGTCACGGCGTGAAGAATCAAGTAGGCGTGGAGGATATTTTGCACCCTAAATGCGCTACCAGCCAGGTGGCTATGCTGAGAGTGAGCCCAGCATTATGCGCACGTCAAAGGGTCTTGCTGGAAAAAAAAACGAGAAAACAGTTTATCGAACAATGTGAATGGAAAAAAGGCCAAAAAATCCAGATGTAGATGCTAAAAAACAAGCTGGTAAGTGTGCGACGTATTCATGGGTCTTCTCTTGCATAATTAGTATTGATGATGTTAGGTTAGAGGTTATGACAACAGTTTAATCGTCCGGGAAGTATTAGTGCGATTAGCGATGCAATGATCATCATCGATACGTCGTGAAAGTACATTGTAAATATTTATCTTTCAACATTCCGAATTGAAAATTAGACGCAGGTAATGTGCATAGCCTAATGTCAATGTTTACGGGCTCTGGACAATATGAAATTTGCAAAACAACTTTTATTTTAATCTAATAGTACATTTTGTACATAATCGTACTGGCTCATGGATAAAGACACTATTGACAGTCTAAGGACCACTTTCTTAAAATGATCGCATCTTGCCTGTCTTATATACTAAAGTAGCGTTTGGCAGTGGGCCATTTTTATATTTTTGCCGATTTCCAGGCGAATCTTTCTTTAGGTTATGAGATATATATAGCATTCTTGCACTTTTAGAAAAAATTTTAGTGTCAATCCAGTAATTCATAATGATGGAAATTATTATTGTACTTAGCTTTGCGTTGATTTGTTGTATTTCTAAACTAAAATGAGAATCATTTGTTACAAAAGCAGTAAAATGTTTTGATTTGAAGTGAGTTACTTACATGAAAAATATGATTGAAAAAAATGTGTGTGTGATCAAGTGAAATTTTGACGTTTTTTGTACATAAATTTTGTTTCCGAATGACATACCCTAGATAATGTGATTAGAAAATTCTAGCATGCCTTGCACAATTAACAATGCGATCGATTTTGTAGAAAACCGGCAGCAAGCGTCTCGCACATTTTTCTACCATTTAGACGAGGACTAATGTGCGAATTTGCGGTCGCATTGTGTGCGAATGGAAATAAACATTCGAAGGATTATGAGGCGAGCGAGTGTGTATCTGCTCGCTTCGCAGCAAACCGAGAGGGCCCTCGTTTGATGACTGCATGCGCTTTTCCCATCTGACGATATTATACACACACGTACAATGCGCTCTACCCATTAGTCCGGCTGTAATGTTGGCAAATTGTCCTTGTGGGAGGTCCTCGGTAATATATCATTGCTATTGTCCCATGTTCCAACTAATGCTTGGGCTCCGCTCTCTCTATATACGCCGCAGCAGCCACCACCGTCGGCCCGTGCGCTACAACGCCAGGGAAAGAAAGAGAGAGAGTGAGGCAAAAAGTTAAACTGTTTACCCACTTACTACATTCAATGCGGGAACGGTTCATTAATTCATTTATACAAAACACATAATAGATCAGCGGATGGATGGATGATGCGTTATTAAGTAGGAGCGCATTACAATATCAATAAATATTGTAGTTACATATATGTGTGATGTGTATCTGGCGTTTATCAATTTCCAAAACGTATTGTTCTCACATCATTAATGCGCGCTGATTTATTGCTGGGACCAACTAATTCTATGTCGCAAAAAGAATGCATACATTTGTCATGGGAATTCGAATCGACAAGGACACATATACTTCCTTTTAATATTCGTCAACTTTTATTTATAACGAACGACTATTGTTTGTCATATTTTTACTACTTTACGGCTACCTCTTCAATTTTTACGTTTCATTTTTGACAAAAAACTAGTAAAAATGATGTTTGTAGAAGTGATTACTTAAAAATTAAGCAGCTTTTTTTTAACCTGTAAAAAACTATTAAAATATGGTACTAAAGACTACGGGAACTTAAATGCTATGGATAGTGTGCATATTTTATTAACCCCTATGAAATACTAAAAGTTGGATCTATGTGTTTACTTACATACATTACTTCATTAACAAGTGTGGAAGGAATGTTCCAAATGTTTTGCTATTGTGCAATAACTTCCAGCTTCAATTGCATGTCATGCTTGATAATTTTGCTTCGAATTTGTGTATTTGTAAACACAAGTGAGAAGAGAATGTTTTGCTACTTTACTTGCATTGACATATATATGACTAAACCTCGACAAAACATTTTCCTCATTCTACTTTATTGTCTAATTTGATATGACATTTTTTAATAAATTGGAATTAGGTGCTTACTAGAAAACACTATGGATAGTACACTTGTTTTTCTAATCCTGTGTGAATCTATTTTTACAATCATACTTCTTTAACAACTGTGGAAGGTACGTTAATAAGTTCTGTTATTATTCTCCCCAACTTCAATTGCTTGTCATGCTTTGCTTCGAATTTGTGTATTTGTAGGCTTAAGTGAGAAGGGGACGTTTTGCACCTTTGCTTCTGTTGCATTTGACATTCATCTGTCTAGACCTCGACTAAACGTTTTCCTCTTTCTACTTTCTTTCCAAATTTTATATTACATTTCTCAATAGATTGGAATATATATTGAATCTTTATATATTATATGGATTTGATAATTCTTGCTATTCTGCTTTTCAGTTTCAATTTTTAGATCATATTTTCCATTAAGAAACTAAACAGTTCAACTTTTTGGGTGCATAAACTGAAGAAATGTATCAAAAATAATTATTTGGAAATAATCCATTTATTAGAACAACAGTGTGGGAATACGTTTACACGATTTGCACGCGCTAATTTGACTTAGCCACACCATCCACATAAGTGTTACTCCGAAGAGGCATTGTTTCCAGATTAGAATCGTCTCCATTTGGATCGTGGTGCATTTTACATTTTTCAAATCCGTCTACACATTAATATTAATATATCGGCATGTTTGTTGTTAGTATACGAACTGAAATAATTATCGAAAAATGTTAGTGTGTTATTAAAATGAAAATAAGAAACAACGGTTGGAACACCTACATACATATATACGAAAGTGTCTTGGAAAAAAAAAGAATGACAACTCGTCGAGTCATGTTCCTTCTATTAACTGATTGATAATCCCCGCAACGGGATGTCCATAATCGTTCATTGTTAAGTGATTATATGTATGTGTTTTGAAAATTTTTATTATGTCATAATTTTAAAACGCACTACAAACAAAAAAAAACGGTGTGGATAATTTAATAACACAACTTTTAAATTAGATTACACTATTAATTTACGCCCGCTAGCAAAATATAAACATATTATGCAAAAGTCAGGTAAGTAACTTTTTAATTTTTGCCAATTAACTACTTTCATTTTATATTTTACAATTCAAAATTCTCAATAATTAGTTTATAATGTTCTTACATTACTATGATTATAATGGAACTTCCTTGCATATTAATATAAAAAATGAGTAAAAAACAAAATTTAAAATTCATATTTTAATAAACAATTGTAACTTTTTAATCTTGTCAATTAATTAGTGTTTTTAGCATTTATTTTTTAGAATTGTCAACAAAATTAGATTATACACAAAAATAACTTCAACTATTAAAAATAAATTTATGCATGAGCAGTGAAAAAACGTTTGCATACAATAAAAGGAGCAAAAAATGCAAAATTCCTACAACATTGTTAATAATTCATAAAAATAATTAAAGCGTTTGAATTAAACAAAGAATGATAAAATGAATAGAATTCAATGTTAGTGCCGATTTATTAGTTTATCTTTGGTAGGTCAATGGTTGTCGGAGTAAATTTGACAGAGTGATTTGATGGTGATTTGAATGTGTTGACGAAATGGAATCCTGTTGTGGATGGAAACGATTAAGGCTTCCTTGCATATTAATATGTTTTGGAGCAAAACAAGCAAAATTCAAAATTTAAAATTCATATTTTAATAGACAATTGTTGAGGTAACTTTTTAATTTTACCGATTAAGTAGTTTTGTTTTTGCATTTTATTGAATAAGAATTGCCAACAAAATTAGTTTATATATACAACTGTTTGCATACAATTAAACGAGAAAAATGTCAAATGCTTACAGCATTGATATTTTAATAAATAATTCACAATATGATTGAGTCAAGAAAAGAAAAATAGGAAGAATAGAATTCAATGTTAGTGTCGATTTATTTATTAGTTCATCTTCGGTAGGTCAATGGTTGCCAGAGTAAATTTGACAGAGTGATTTGATGGTAATTTGAATGTGCTGACGAAATGGAATCGCGTCGTGGATGGAAACGATTAAGGCGAGGAGGGCCGGCAAGGTTCCTTTATGATAATGGTTGTGGTGTCCCTTAAACATGCCTCGCTCGCCCGGTCGCAGACAAAAAGCGCTTACATCAGCGCGCCGCCGCCAGGACCGTTAATGCAAAAATTCACTACGGGCGTATCATAATCTCATTATCATTTCAACATTATTTATAAATTATCAATGATTGCTAACTAATTAGATTTGTATGTTCAATTTGTACGCATTTTTGTGCGGGCCTACGTAGCGTTTCTATGCGATTTGGATGGAATATGATAGTCCGGCACTGAAAAGTCGACGAGGCGTGGCTGGTTTGGCAAATTGCAACATCGCCCGACGACCGTCGCACAAACGACAACCACTCGACTTTTTACGACCCCCCAATTTAACCGGAAAATCGCATTTTCGTTGGCATTACAAACGGAAACTAATTTTTCCCCAATGTGTGCGAGACAGCACAACCGCACAGCGCATTGCTATGTGTTTTTTTTTCTTCATTCGGTCGCATTCATTTTCACGAGAGGCAATAGATGAAAAGAAGCAGCAGCAGCATCGACAGCGCAGCGTTGTTCGCGGCACGCGCTTTAATTCTCTAATTATGGCATGGGTGGAGCAATCGTACACGTTGGCGATACAATACGATGCCGCACTCCAGAATTTGTCAACGATATGCAAAATTGTTTGTTTATATTCTAATAGGATGAATAGGATCAGTGGCGTAGACGTTAACTATGGTATTTACACAACTTTCTTAACTTATAAAACATATAAAGTTTAAATACGGATAATTGTATTGAAAATGTATCAAAATTTTAGCTTAATTAGAGCTTAAAAGTAGGATTTTTTTATTTTCTTTGAAATCATCTAATGTTTAACGTGTTATTATTATTAAAATTAGATTTGATAAAAGAAAAATTATGATTTTGCCAATTTTTTATTTCAAATTATTTGCTTTGTTAAGTTTTGCTAATTCCTTTAAAATCTCTAAGTTATTCCAGAGTTTATGCAACTAATTAAATCTACAATCTATTTTTAAATTTTTAAAAAATATATTTTTTTTACTTTTATGTGTTAAGTAACTATTTAAATATATAATTCTATTTGTTTTTATTACTGTATTAATTGAAATTAGATTTGATGAAAAAAATATCATTATTATTATTTAAAATTTTATAAATTGTAAGTTTTTTATGATTTTTCAAGTAAAACTCCTTGTTTTGTTTAATTTTTGTTATTTTCTGTAAAGTTTCTTGCCAAAATTTAGGGAGCCAATTAAATTTACAATGTGTGCTTACAGTTTTGAAGCAAAATAATAAAAAAATCTAGCTTTGTATATAAATTATGTCATTTCAGGTTGAACAAATAGAAAAAAATGAGGCAATTTGTCATACACGCCACTGATGCTCGGACTCGCACCGAACCGAAAGAGATTAGTAAAATTCTATTAAATGCTATCGACAGCGTATATCAAAAGGCGAGTGCCTACCTATGCATAATCAATGAAGGAGCGTGCATTTTATTTATACGTTGAGAGCGCGCTGCACGATTCCATCAGCACGCTCTCTCGCTTCATTCTCCGCCACCGATGCCACCACAATAAGGGACACACAACACACACACTCTATCTGTCAACCATCATCATCAAACAATTCGAAAGAAAAAATTGAACAAGCAGCAGCGATTTGATCCCGTATATGTGTTATCGTAATTGCTATGGTAACGCATCTTGGCCACGGATAAGTGGATTTAAATATTTCGGATATTTGGTGTTGGGTTGTTGTTGTGTTATTATGGTAATTGTGATAATAGCCAAATGGTGTTTGCACTTCTATCAGGGGAATGTCCATTATGGTGTCAAAAATGAACTATACTTTCCGCATTTAAATCGCAATCAAAGAAATTTAATTAAAAGTTAACTTGTTAATCAATCTTTGCATTTTTCAGTCAATTTAAATGAATTTTTTGGATAATTAACACTAGTTTTATCGAACTGGTTGTCTACAAACAAGACCCAAAGAAAAAAAAACAGCGTTATACTCATTAGTCAAATTTTTCCCAAAAATTTAACGAATTTAAATATAAGTAGGTACCTATAGCTCAAGTAGAAATATAGCGAAAGTATAAAATTAACTTTTTAATGAAATCTTTGAAATAGTTTTTTGCATTTTGTGTCAATTTAAATGAATTTTTCGGATAATTATGACGAGTTTTGCTCCTTAGTCAAAATCCAATCAAAATCTTCCCAAAACATTAAAGATTTTACAAAAGTTTTAAAATAGAAATATAGTTCATGTAAAAATATAGCCAAATCATACAATTAACTTTTTAATGAAACTTTTTAAATATTTTTGTATCAATTTAAATTTTTTTTTTTTGATAATTAATACCAATTTGCTCATTAGTTAAATTCGTCAAAATGCAATCAAAATTTTCTCAAAACGTTTAAAATTCAAAAGCTTTAAAATATAAGTATAGTTCATTAGCAGCATCTATAAAGGGTTGTAAAATGCACAATTGCATTTAAGTTTTTTTTGAAAAGGTTCTTTACAACCCGATACACCACTTGCAAAAATTTATATATTCTAATTTGAAATAACGAAAATTTTCATGAATACCAAATTGAGATATAGAAACTTTTGTAACTCATGTAGTCAATAAAAACTTTTTCGTTAATAAAGTAAAGAAGAGATTGTTACGTATAATGGTGCGTTTTAGTTCCATTTACGAATGTTGCTGTTTTATGATTTCTGCATAGTGTTAATCAAGGTATCAATTGCTTACGATTTAACTCAAATTTATAGATTTTTGGATAAATGATGTTTGTTACGAGTAATGATTCGATGTAAAAGCAAGCAAACAGTCTTGAGACATTTTTATAAACCTTTAACTTTCTAGTTAATGAATTTGCTGTTGCAATAATGTTTGCTTTTTTTGGTGCGTTCGCGTATTTCGGGCATCATTAGGCGCTCGGTATATAGACGACGACGGAGGATGATGGCACAGCCGTGCGAACGAGCAGTGCGGAGTGTTTTGGTGTTGTTTGGTATGGAGTTGGAGAGCGCGCGGGCGCGCATCGGGTGGTTGCGCTCCCCCGTTGCGTTCGTAATTGCTTCAGCCAGCCACGCCTTATGGAAAAACGTCGCATGTCCGCATCTCATTACACTTGTTGACAAATGAAAACCGATTATAGGGTAACACACACATACACACACTAATACATACCAACGGCAAAACCTAATGAATACATCGTTAATTATTCAAGAATGGGAAGATGGTTAACTATTCATGGGTGGATGAGAGGCGCTTCACATCTTGATCGCAAAAAAGTAATGTAACTGTAATTTATTTATTTATTTTTCTAGCACGTAAAGTGTTAATTTTACTTACTAAATATACTTACAGTGCGTTTCATTCAAAGGTATATATAGGAAATATATGTACATGGTATATATACTTTTTAGTAGATATCTCTACCGGGAATCTTAAACATTAAATTTTGGATGGGAATTTATTCAACGAGTTTCTTGTGATTTTTCTTTGATTTGTAGCAATTTCCGTCAAAATATTTAAGGATTCTCATCAAAATTGTTAGGAAAACGAGAACAATGAAGTTCTTCTCAAGTATTAAGGCGTAGGGATGGAATTTGATAAACAGTTTGGTCGAAAATGCCAATGAACAAGATTATATTTGTATGTATACTTTTGAATGACACGCATTGTCTATTTAAATATTTAAGTTCGGTCGTATTGTAAATTCATTGAATTATTTTGAAAACCAAAGGTTAAATAATAATGAAATAATTATTAAGAATTGCTGTATACCAGCGATCGGAAACGTTTTTCACATCACGGACAACCAAATTCAAAATTTCAACTATCACATACCACTAAGATGAATTCTAGTATAAATGCGAGTTTGATTTGATTACAGTCTTTGTCTTTTTTTTATATTTTTATGGGCGCTGAAATTCTTGTACACAAACAAAGTGATGCATGTGGTTTGCAAACTGAGGTTTAACAACTACTGGGATAAAACACTAACTTATTTCGCAGCGTTTTATGAAAAAATTTCACTTTTTTATAATGAAATTAATAAAATATTATAAAATTACCAACATATCTCATATAAATAATTACTGCATGGTCTTTTTGGCGAATTTAAAGATACATCAAAAATTCTTAACCTACATTGAAAAGTCTCAATTTATAATGCGCATTTTACAAGATTTTATACATTCGCTGAACTAATAATTAAAATTCTGTGTGTGATAAGAATATTTTTTGGGTAAAGCAAACACAATTAAAATTCGATTTAAACAATTTGAAAGTCATAAAATGAAAAATGTCGACGATGAATTTAAATTTAGATTCTTATCTTGTTCGTTCGTCCGCTGTCCTCTCTCGAGACACAAACCATACAGATAAATTATTGTTTCCTATTTACAAACATTTCAAGTCTACGGAAGAAGAAAATAGTTTAAGAATACATTTTTGAAAAAGAAGTTTATTTCTCTAGAATTGGAGTGGAAATCCAATCTATTTAATGTTGCGGACCAAAGTGACAAATTAACTCGCGAGCGAAAATTTAGTTAAGTAATGCACAAATTTGGGAAATTATAATGAAAATCTAAAATTTGTTGGAAAATTTCAGATTTTTGCACCTTTTTATGAAAATCTTGTTAAAAATAAAGATATATTTTTGAGAAGTTTTAATGAAAAACGAATAAAAATCAATCAAAAAGAGTGAAAATTCTTAAATAAATGTAAAAAGTATAATTACTAGGGCTAGATGGCAAAAATTCGAGAGTCCACGGGATGGAGGTTGCTTACCGTTGCTCTAGAAGCAAACAAAATAATATTTCGCTAAATTCGTTTACTTATACGTTTTACGACCGAACTTAAATATTCAAATAGACAAATATCTTACCTATAATAAAGACATTCCTCCACACGCGCCTGCCGCAACAACAATCCATGTCCCAAAGAGACAAAACGATTTAAAACAAATGAAATTTATTAATTGCTATTATGATGTGCTGCACGTGTTGCCAGTCGGCAGCTCTTTCACCCACACCACCACACCATACTACCATAGTGCGAGTAAATAGGCATCTTTTCTCGTTTTTCAATTATGCGCTGGCTATTCATCATTTTACGATAAAATAAATATTGTCGAAGCGGCGGCGCTTCATCGTCGTGCATGCTAATCGCGCCGAAAAAATAACATACACACAAAATAAAAGAAGAAACGTAATCCGCCGCGCCGCGCTCAATGCTTCCGAAACGATGTCGTCCTCCTCCTTGTTGTGTGTGTCATCATCATTCATTCATTCATATTTTTCAGTTATATTGTCGAATATCATTGTACATGCAGCACTTCGATGCCACACGTACAGCATAGGTATATCTAAATGGAAAAAAAATAAACGAAGAAATTAAATTATTGATTATTGTCCATTATGTGCGCGCCGGGCGCTTTCGGGAATTGAAACAATTTCTACGAAACGCTGTCGTTTCGTATGCTAACCAGCGCCACAGCCAGATATATGTACAATAATGTGTGTGTGTGTGTGTGGATGGACGTTATTCATCCGGCACATATCGCATATCAATTTTCGTATCATTTCTCATGCAAAATGTGTATTGTTTGGACAAAAATAACAAATAAAGACGACGTAGAGTAATAAAGTGGCATCGCACACAATAAGTTAATGTGTGTGATTTACTTTTTTACCACCATCTAATTCTCTCCGTCCGGTTGCTGTCGTGCATGCATTCATTTCGTTCGTAAATAATTTAATTGTGTGATTGTATACCATTTTATAGGTTTTATATGCGACAATAATGTTTTCTTGATGAAGTATTTTTGATTTTTTAATAATATTTCAAAGTGAGCTATGAATTTTGTTAGAATTGAAGTAGTTGTTACTTGGTAAAACTTTTTAATATTTAGTAAAAAAGTAATTCTTGGTTTAGTTTTACAATCTTTTATTTGCATACTACTGTTGTAATTTATAAATCTACTATAGGTAGTTTTAAAAACGACGAAAGTCGAAACTGCATTCAGTAACATGCAAATGAAAGATTGTAAATCTAAATCAAGATTTAGTTCTTTACTAAATGTTAAATAATTCCAGTTTTCAATCTACTTTGTGAGAAACAAATATATTTATGTTCATTTTTGACGTCTCTTATACCAAGCATATGGACAAGAAATAACAGAGTGATTTTTTTCACTTTGTTTAAGTTTTTCCATTTTTAATTGATTTTTATGTCATATGTTTTACAATTTATTAAAAACTGTCACTATAAAATCATTTTTAGTCATTTCTTATCCTTTCGACATTGTTTCTTTATCTGTTATTGTTTGGTTTGACAATTCCTTAATCAATTTTTTTTTAATTTTGATCAGTGAGTCAATTTGGTACAATTTCGCATGAACAGCAACCCATGTAAACTAAACCCGAAACTGAACTAAACTCGGTTTTTTGACCTAACCTAATCCTCGGAACCCGTCATACTCACTAACCGATAGAATGTGTATGTTTACGTTAAGCTCGTAAAATTCACATTCAAAGGGAGTAGAAAAAAATTATCAGCAAGACCGCACGTGTGTAAGAGGCTGCACGCTTAGAATAGGTCGCGGGGAGTTTAGTTTACATGGGTTGTTGCTCAAACGAAACGGTACCGTCAATTTATATACAACTTTTTGTAATTTATTTAAAAATATTATTATAAAATCCAAATATATCTATTCCAACGAAAATAGTACCTAGTAATAAATTTTTAGCGAGAGAGAGACTGCAAAATTTTAGTTTCATAGCCTTTAAATGCTAAATTATAAAAAAAATTGAAAATGTTTTTAATTTATGATTAAATCATTTCTTGCGATTTGTTGCTTTACCTAATATTCCTTGGCTCGTCATAATTCTATAATCAATTTTACTTTTTTTATTAGCAACCATATAAAAACTTTTTATGTTTATTGTTTGTCTTTTATTTTCGAGAAAACTCAAAATAATTTTGTTCATAACTTCTAAGAAAGTTTATTTCTATGGAGCTATGATGCAAATTGCACCAAACAATTACTTTTTTGGCATAATTTCTTTAATAAAGCCCCTTTTGATGAAAAGTTTAAAAGCAAACGAACAAGTTTTCAGAAACTTTTGTCATTTCATTTAAAGAAATGTTAATTTTGTAATTATGTTTTACTTTTAGCTCTTTTACTCATTTCAGTTTTATTTCAACAATTAAATTGCCACGGTTGTTTGTTGTTTCAGTAATTTTTTAATGATAGTTTAAAAATTTTCTTAGCAAAGTTAGTGCAATTTTACTTCATTTGGTGTAGTTATTATCATATATTAACTTTTACTCTACATTTCGACGTTTGAATCAAATGGAAAAGCTATAAAACACGAATATTTGTATTATTATGATTTATATCTACGTAATCTAAATACATGATCATAATTTCAATAATAAATCGCCGATTAAATTATGTCATGAACACATCCAATTTTTACGCTCCTAATCAACATTCCAGACAATGTTAATAACGTAATAACCTTTCATTTCTGCTGCGATTTAGATATTATCTAAACTCCGGTTGACATTTGCCAATAATCTGTGCAAAATGCAAATTATTCATCAAAAAAATCAAGAAAGAAAATACACTTTCAATGATTGTTTCGTATTTTTTTATCATCCGGCGCTCGGTATGTAACACATACACACAACACGTACACATACGTTCATGCAGGCAAAGTTCAGAAGCAGAAGCAGCCCATAAATAATATAACATCCCAAGAGGCGACGTAACAATAAGAATGAGAAAAGTAGTAATAGAAACAGCTAAGTTGGCAGACTGCTTATGACTAATGGCAGATCGCCGCCCCATTCAAGATATACTATCTATTATATGACAAAAACACATGTCCTTTTGCCTAACCTCTGACCACCGCCGCACGCCCCCATCCTACCCAAAACGAACATTATTTCATAATGATTAACTGCTTCTAGATATCATAATATACTGCGCGCCAGCCAGCGTCTTCTTACTTCAACACACAAAACGCAAACAAGAATAATACTTTATACATACACATCGTAGGCAACTTAATCCACATCGCTTAAATTAATTGCATAAAACTAAAACTCTCCAAGTCAATGAATTATGATTCAAATTCCAGTATGAGTTCAAAATAAAAACCTTACTTTTAACACTTGAAACTCTTTATTGTGACATTTTAATTTTATCAAATTTGTTTGTTTTATGAGACATGTTTAAGATTGTTTGCTTTTTCTTTTTCTGACAGTTGTACAGTCATTTTTAAACTTTTATAGAACGTGTAATTAAACATACGCTTTTTTTATTAATTTCGTTCAAATTCGATAATTGATGAAAAACTTAACTTTAAATTTTTAAATTGTTTACTTTCATATACCTATTAGTTTAATCTTTTCGTTTTGTCAAGTATGTTTCAAACTGTGTGTTTTTACTGTTTTTGTGGCAAATTCAAAAATATGTTCTAAAGTTTAATGGAAATGCATGTAATTAGTTCCAACCAGTTTGGAATGTTTATTATAAATTCTATTTATATTTTGTGCAAATCCGAAAATCTATATTAAAATCATATATTTCACATTTTAAACCTACAATTAAAGCATTCTTATTTTATCAAATAGTCTTCTTTCGTTAGACATATTTAAATTGAAACAATTTATTATTTTTGTCCCATATTCAATTTCTGAAGTCTAATGGAACATGAAAACATCTTGAACTAACACACTGAACATACCTCATATATTTAGTATTTTGACAACTCAATCCCAGTTCATCTTCCTACCTGAAAGCATTCACAAAGACAAATAATTAAATTGATGTTCATCCTGTAGGAAACTTAATTCACATTGATTATATGAATTGAATATTAGGTACTAATCGATTTCAAGTGTATCTAAACATTTCATTACTTCCGCTGGAATAATAATCCTCTACTTGCCTTAATTCAATCATATACAAAGCAAATAGATAAATAATGATTAATTCACATCGAACGCCTCCTGGTTTTTCATAACCGCTTCGTATGTGAAATTAAGGTTGTTCTACTCAAATTTTCCTTCCGTCACGTTTCAATGTAAATCTTACGGAAAAATATATGTTTTATAAATTACAAACAGTGGTCTTATTATTATTGAAGATATCAAGTAATTTTAAACAACAAAATAAAGTTAAATAACATTTCGCATGCAATGGCTAGGGAGACGAATGTTGGCGAGGTCCTTTGTTCAGAAGTGGATTTAGCCAAAAAGTACCTAAAGTGTTATGTGGTTTAGGGAACTTTTTAGCTTCAGAAATTTGGAAAAACTAAATAAACAATGAACAGTAACAAAGAAAATTGGAATTATTGCTTACTTTTAGACTTTTCTGTTTTCACAAATTATTAACAACAGCAAATTCATAATCTTTCATGAATACTAAGCCAAATAAAACAAATAAAATCTAAGGATAGAAAGTAGGAATATAAGTATGAAATTTAACCTTTCTGAAAACTAACATTTGCTAAGTTACTTTAACAGTTTTAGATCTCTTGCGCGAAGCTGCAACAAGCCGAAACCTCGGGCAATTGCCCTGCTTGCCACCCCTTAAGGCCGCTACTGTTTAAATGTCAATCTCGGTGTTAAAAATACTAATTTATTAAAAAACGCTCCGTAGTGAACTGCTTATTTTATTTTACTTTATTTAAATTTTAGAACCAAGTCGATATCTTCAATAATAAGGTCACTGTTTGTAATGTACGAAACGTATATTTTCTCATAAGATTAACATTGAGACGTGAGGGTAGGGGAAATTTGGCCGGAATAGCTTTAATGACACGATACAAATAAATAAGTTGCTTAAAAACAATCATGTTTTTTTCCATCACCGCTTGCGCTTGTTATAAAATCTGACCAAAGCACTCTCACTTTGACACCCTCTTTATTTCAAGATCGCTATGAATAATTCAAAGCGATTTTATGAATTATGCACGAGTTTTATTACGCTCCCCGAAACACGGAAAATTGTTTTTGATTCGTGACATTCTGCGCGGAAAATATTACACACAATACCGTCCATCCGCCAGAAAAAGAGCCGCGCCGCAAATCGAATATGATTGAAATCGATTAATAATTCGGCGCGCGAGGGGATGGTGCGATGATGGTGAAAGCTCATCACAATCATCATCATCATCGTAAACGATGCTGTTGCAGATTATACAGACACACACACACACACACACACATACAAATAGCAATTCAATGTGTAGGGCACAAACTCCAAGCCGTCACATTTGCATAATTTGACACAGAAATTTACTCCCTGACTAATTTATGACATTTCGCTTTAGTGTGGGGGGGCGAGAGAGTTCATTATAATATCGTCGTAGCACACTGCTGTAAATATGCATGCACAAAAACGCCGTATAATGTAAATGGAAACGCTCATCCGATGCGAATGTGAGGAATCGCTTACAAAATTCGCATCCACAAATTACTCCTAGCGTAAAAACATCTCAAATTACATTGATCGATGATTTCACGAATTGCGAAAACTCGATTTTTCACCTAGAAAGAAAATGATATCGCAATTTAAATAAGTGTAATATACTTTTAGTATTAAATGATAAATTAGTATAAAATATACCGATTGAACTTGCTAGTAATCCTCACACAAAATGACAATTCAGATTTAAATTAGTTAGGCAATTATAAACTTAAGAAAAGAGTGGAAATATGATTTGTTGTTAACCAAGTAGCTTGTTTCGCTCGGCATTGATGAGTGAAAAGTCGATATTTACAGAGGATCATCATTATGTTGTATTTATAAATACTTTATCGTTTGTTACCATCAAAATGAAGCGGTAAACTAGTGGCAATATGTTGTCTTGTTAACATGTTTTCTATATAAATATTAACTTGCTCTAATAATCGAGAATGAAGTGATAACTCTAAGAAGAATTAAGATGATGGTAAAAAATATTGTATATTTTTTGGGAAAAAAATTTGTTTCGATTTTAGATAGAAAAATACGCCGATTGTCTTCTTATTAAATAAACTGCTATGTATAGCAGAATATTTTTGTTTGTGGTAATAACAAAAGGATAAAATACGGATTTTGTCAAAATCATCCGATATTTGTAAAATTTACATATGGGTAGAATATTATATTTTGACTAACTTTTCTTCTCATTGTCATGACAATCTTTTCACTTTTTGAAAATATGGTTGAAACTTATTTCAGACCAAACAAGATTGAATCCCAAAACCTCAAAACTAGATTCGATTTCTGGACATCAGGCATGTGATGACCGTTTTCGATACGATATTGTTGGAGTACGGAAACAAAATTAGCATGAAGTCTTTCGACTAGGTCTTTGTGAATTTGAATCATTTGTATACGGATCGCTATCTTCATCTTAAATACGTGGCTTGCCCTCATGGATACGTGAAAAAGTCCTCACAGAAAGAAATCACATGTGGATAGGTCAGGTGATTGTGGGGACCGTAAAACATTGCCATATCTTAAAATAAGAAATTAGAAAACGGGTTGCGAAGAACTGCCATCAGCATCAAGCAATTCTGTATTTGTCAACTTATGTTTCTAGTACTTATATCACTTAGGTTAAGTTTATATTATAAACTGAACCTGAGTAAATAATACAAGAAATAATACATAGTATTATGAGAAATTATATTATGCGTATTATCAACAATCAATAAACCTGAAAATAAGGTTTTAAAGTTATAAATATTTATAACTTTAAAACAATATTGGAGTCGAGATTTATTCCTTAATTTGATTAATTTTTGAATTCCGGACAATTTCTTTCAATTTCTAAATTTCTCTATATCTGTTCCGATTCATGTGGGTATTTTAAATTTAATACAAAAAACATTTTGTTTCGGTCTTGGAATTTCTACAATAAAATAAACTGATTTGTCTGTATGTATGATGTTTTCGAAGAGAGGTCATATTCAATTAATGCAGGGTGCGGCAGCATAACTTCCTTTTTTAAAATGCGCACCATTAATTCGGCTGATGTCGTAGCGGAGCGCTAGGGGTCTTGTTCGAGAGGGGGGACCTTAAAGTTTTGTCCTAACGCAGTTTAGTCGCCTCAACTAAAATTGTTGGCCTCTGGTTCTTTGAAGAACATGAAGTCGCAGTGACAGTGAATTCGGACCGGTATGTGCAGGATTTTTTTTCCACGGCTAGATAAGGGGACATTTGGTTCCAACAAGACGGTTTTCCCTCAAAACAGCCATCATTGCTTTTAAAGTGTGTGCCATTGCACCGTCTTGTTGGAAAATAACCCCATAACTTGTGACCCATTACCCCGATTTCACTTGAAGCACTGAAATCATTTTAGAATTAAATTCCTTACACTTTTTTTCGTAACTTTTCAACTAACCAACAAGACGATGCAACGACACACACTTCCAGAGCATCAATGGCTGTTTTAAGGGAACATTGTCTTGTTGGAACTAAATCTCCCCTAAATCCAACTCTTTTAACCGTGGAAATAAAATGTTTACATACCGGCCCGAATTCACTGTTACTGCAACTTCATTTTCTTCAAAGCGCCATGGGTCAATAATTATAGCTGAGGCGACTAAACTGCTTTAGGACAAAACTTTAAGGCACCCTCTCTCAAACGAGACCACTAGCGCTCCGCTACGACATCGACCGAATGAATGGCGCGCATTTTAAAAAAGAAAGTTATGTTACCGCACCCTGTACAGTTTTATTCTACTAGGTTAGGAGGAGCGCATGCGACAACTTACCGCCGTTGAAAATATAAGTTTCAATAAACATTAATACAAATATACAAAAAAAATAAAAAGAAGAATATTAAACCACTCGTAGTTATTATCAAAAAAAACCCATCCGAATAAATCGGTTAATAGTTTCATGGTGGATTCGACTATCCACTACTCGCACAATATCATCTAATTCCGGATAGAGCTGCTTTATTCTGCCTAGTAGCCATTGCTGTGTATACGTAAGGTATCTTCCTTTAAAAGGACCAAATCGCCGATTTTTAATGACAAAGCCTTCTCCAATTTATTGTGATGCTGTTGATGGTGAATATACTCAATTAACCATTTTTTTCAAAAACCCTTGAGTTAACGCTACACCAAATCCCATTGCGATAATTATGGTCTGTTCTTACACTACAGTCTAGTAATAGAAAAGCTAGTAGCGGTTCGCCCACAAGAAATATTCAGGTGTGAGAAGATTAAATCGTCAAGATTTATGGATATAGTGTATGTCGTAATGCATTAGAAAATCTATATCTCGTTTTAGATGCATCTGCAAAACCAGATGTTTCTATTCTTGAAAATTTCGATATTAAAATCGCAACCAAAGGACAGATTGAATTCAAAAGTAGCAATGAGACTAGGAAGGTTCTCCAATATTGTTGTAGATTAGGTAAAAAATTATTCCAATCTAAATGCCCTTGCTGTAAGTTTTGAATAAATAGTTTTGCAAGCATTTATACCCGTCCTAAAATACCTAATATATGGAAAACACCTGATATTGTCCTCCTTAAGGACTAAATGGGCTGTAATTTAAAGAATTTTTGAAATATTATTTAATACAAGAAAGCAAACCTATTGAAGAAGTGTCATTCCATTGTTTTAAATTAACACGTGGTTGTGTATTCAATTACAAGTGCCTATTAGTTAAATATGTTTGGGGCACCAAAATTCTTTTGCCCAACGGCGTTCAAAATTGGTTACACGGTCCTGGTGCGATATGAAATGTCCATGGTTAAAATTGATTATGGGTATATCGAGAGGTTTTATGTGGCCTAAGTATTCATATTATTTTATAGAAGTGATCGACAATGACTTGAATCACACCGCGAAGAAATTTATTGAAATGATATTTTGGTTATCTGTGGCCAGATGTTCTGGTTTCAAAAGTGACCAGAACTAAGTCAATTTGATTAATAAATCTATTTCGCCTCATTTATAAATATATGGGTTTGCAAGTAGGATGTTGAAAGGTATTTCAATTTCAGAAGTTACGTGTAGCAACACGTGTGAACTACAAGGCAGTATTTAACAATTAAAGTTTGTTTGAAAATTTTCTACCTAAGATGATGAATTTATCATTACTCCTTTACCCACGTCGGTAGAAATGTTTGCAACGCCCATTATTGATGCGGTTATTGGATTTAAGGTTTACTATTTTGGTAAATTTTGTAGAGATAAAAAATACTTGGTGTCCCAAATGCAAAAGACATCTATCAGTTTGGCGTTTACCAGTTATATCAAAAACGTATAAATGTCTTAATAATAAGACAATGGATAGAATTGTTCCGGATTCGTGAACTGTGAATTACTCTAACAAATGATTGACTTGAAAGACAGATGGCACATAACCTGAGTCTTTCAACTTTTTCAATGCGTTTTATAACTGGAAAACTCCTAAATGTATGTATTACATTCACATAACAGGCATTGGATTGTCGTTGCCAAATGAATATATTTGATATTTCGAACATCGCGGTTTATGGAATTAACATTAACGTCGTACCACTAACTACAATCAGTTTAACTTGCACTGTTTCAAGTATAAGTATAAGTATAAGTAAGACATATAAAGATGAATATATTTTTTACTATTGTATTGTTCATTATCAAATCTATCTTCTAATATTTTCCAAGCGATGTCTAAAAAAGAATCATTTCCAAATTTTCAAAAGTGTTAAATATTTCGCCCGTCAAAAAGAATTTCAAATAAGGATTGTATTTAAGGTACTGAACTCTGCTCAAGGGTAATTCAATTTTACTCTTGTAGGCTAGGATCTAGCACTAGCATCGAGAATAACTGTTCTGGCAGGATATAGGAGTAGTTAGAGATGTGCTTAATCTAAAGCCATCTTTGGAGCCCCTCAAGTTTATTGTACTACCTTAAGACAAAACACATCTCTAATTATCCTTACTATAGGCGACAATATGTAACTTGTGGCTCGGGCTATAAACGAAGCTCTTTTTTAAGTATAGCCCATGTTTATGGCCCCAGATGAAAAGTGACTTTTTCAATTTAGGCCATAGAATAGGGATAGTATTTTGGGCAAACAAATTCTTGTTTTAACTTATACATACAGCAATACCTATCTGTTTCAAGCTTATTTGTATGACCCAAGCCGCAACAGTTACTTTTCGTCGACTATTCCTACCAAAATTTTTAATCGCGACGTTTGTCGTTTTACTGTGTACGCATATTCTTAAACAGAGCGCATTTAAATCATATATCGGCAACTGTTAAAACGTTCAGCTATCCGTCCAGCCCATTACCAATAGTTTCTATAAAGGGCTGATTTGTTCAGTTTAATTTCTGATTCTAATTCTGATTCTTTGCTTAAGCCGAGAACATTATGCGTCGTCAAACATCGAGCAAAGAAGTTCTGTTAGATAGTAGGGGTAGTTAGAGATATGCTTGTTAAGGCAGTGCAATAAACTTTTGGTACTCAAAAGATGTCTTAAAACCAAGCGCGTTTCTAACCACCCCTCATACCTGCCAGAACATTTTTATTCAATGCTTAACACCTCACTATGTTCTCAGCCTTTCTCTCCAATTGAATCGGCAAAATTTCTTTCATTCTACAAAAATAAATAATTAAAATGTCATATTTCCGTATAATTTTTTATACAGGGTGCGGCAGCATAACTTCCTGTTTTAAAATGCGCGTTCATGCGGTTCATATGGTAGGAGATCGCTTGCGGTCTCTTTTAAAGTATTGTCCCGACACAATTTAGTCGCCTCAGCTGGAATTATTGGTCCCTGGTTCTTTGAGGAAAATGAAGTCGCAATGAGAGTGAATTCGGACTGGTATGTAAACATGTTACAAGAATTAGGGGACATTTGGTTCCAACAAGACGGTGTTTCCTCAAAACAGCCATCGATGCTCTTAAAGTGTGTGTTATTGCACCGTCTTGTTGTTTGATAATAGATAAAGAATTTTTTGACCATTCAGCATAAAAATCCTTACTATTACCAAATTTGTAGTTGAAATCCGAGAACAACTAAAATTAATATCTTATATACGGCATCAATGTTGTTCAAATTAAAATAAACCAACGGTTCTTGTAGTGCTATATATTTTCAAAAGTACTTCAACACTGAATTAAGTTCCAGTTGTAACTTTTGAAAAATTTACGTTAATTTCAACTTTTCTTGAACCTCTGTCCAAGATCAACTGAAGTTTTTCAGCCAAACTACAAAATGTTTTTCTTCTTAGCTTATTGTTGTTTTCTGTATAAAGGCATATTAAACAAGTTAGTTACAATATATTTCTAATTATTGATAATTATTATTCTTACCTATTATCCGAATTATTTTCCAATTCTTTAATCGATAATCAAGATGACGTTTTAATTTTTATTGAATTTTAGAAGATTATAAAATGTCTTTCCTGCGTTATTTATGCTCTTTAAGAAGAACTTTTAACGTCTAACTATTTTCTTTGTTATTAAATTCGTTAATATTATCCAAAGTATTTATATGAACTGTCAAAACCTAAAATATTAAGAAACATTTTAATTATACAATAGTAAAATAGATACAATAGCTTACCGCCTAAATTACCATTCAATAAAGAATTGGTTGATGTTGATTGTAGATGATGAAGATACATGATGCACTATGACTAGATTCATTCCACAAAACGTGGCAGTTCTTCAACATCCCCTTTCGAAATTAAAGTCATTTACAAAACAATTACAACTAGGTATTATGTGAAATAGAATCACATACGTCTATAAATACATACATTTTGCTAGATAAAAAATAATAAAATAAAAACAAACCTTTTAATATAAACAAGTAAATTTATTATAATTAAAAATTAATATATGCAACTTCTTTACACAGATCTTTTGCACAACTTTGAAATAACACGGTTGACAATTTGGGGTTTTTTTAAGAATCGCTGCTTTGTTAATTAGGTAGTTTATATATAAAGAAAGAACCCATACAAAATGCAATATGATAACACTGAGAAGAAATGTTAAGTGAGTCAAGACATAGAGTAACGAAGTCAAGACAAATTGTGAATACCATAAATACATGTTGTATCAGCATTGCCAGAAATTTTACAAATTAATAGTACAATAGTATACGAGTGTCTAAACATGTTTATTATATACAATAGTTTTAACACTACAATAGTCATAATTGGAATATAGTCATAATTTTCTATCAGTGCACCGCTTTGATTAGCGTCTCCTACTCGGTCATGCCGTTACACCAAATCACAACAAGTTCACATAACTACTGTATGTTCTACACATGCACGCACCGCACGAAGACGTCGTATCGTTGCAACTGTGATGTGACGCTGCTGTGCCGTCGTCGACGAGCTGGAGGAACATATTGTAGTTTGTGGTAGTGGGGATTATGAAGAGGTGGAGCGTGGCAAGCGTTGCGACGCCTTCAAAAGGCGTTGATTGTGCCTCCAATCGTTGTACGAGCAATCATCATTATCGCGAGATGTTTGAAATCACTGTGCTGTGATGCTAATTGCACGTGTACAGGGTGTTTGGTTTAGCGACATACCAATATCTGAACAGGACTGAAAGTTTAGTGGATTTTAAACATAGGTATTTACCCATCCATATTTCCAATTATGGAAGGGTTATAGATTTTCAAATTTGAGACAATATTGAATTGGCCTTAAAAAGTTGTATTATAAGTTTTATTATTAAACATTTTATCTGACTAGATGTTTATTCAACCGATATAAAAGGCATTTGCTCGGGGTCCGCAATAACTTGAGGCTCTTTAGACTAAAACTGTCCTTATATTGTATATTGTAGATGCTTAATAATATCTACTCACATCGTATAAGTTAAAATTAACCTTTTTTGCTAAAAATGCCAGAAATCTCTCTACGTTTAGCGAAATTTGAATTCGAAGATGTACAGAAAAAATAGTTTAAATTAAGCCCTGCACCTAAATGCTGTTAAAAATAAGTTGCGGTTTAGTAAATATTATTTACAAATTTCATTCATATAGATACTCATTGTGCTTCCTGGTGCTTACTGGTGTTCATCAATGCGCACTCGTTCTCATAGTGTTTTTTAATATTTACTGCGGTGCTCGCTGGTTCTCAATGGTACTCATTGATGCTCATTATAGTGCTCACTGGTACTCATGGTGCTCGGAAAGGCTATTTTTCCACGGAAAGCGCTGAGATCTAACGTGGTACCTTTCTGGTTTTGCTATCAGGCTCTCAATAGAATGATAATTTTAGAGCCTGTAAGGGTATTAAGACAATTTCAAAACATTGAATATTGTACTATAAAACTTTAAGAAATTTGAAGAAATTATTCCATTTACTAAATCTATTTTACTTTTAGTTTCCAATTTGAATCAGAAAGCATCTTAAGGCTACTCCTGCCGAATTTGTCGCTCTCGCTCTGTTACATGTGTTTCTTATGGGAAAACTTATTTGCGTCTAAAGCAATCCACGAGCTTATTATTAAAGATATTGCCTTCATTCAAAAAAGAAATTAAAGCTAA
>JARJDW010007346.1:0-10408 GCA_030264715.1 Adinopsis sp. GC000173 | reverse complement strand
AAAATGGAAAATCGCTTTATGCAATGGACTTATGACACAATCACCTTTATTTCACAATAACGAGACAAATATTGCTAAAAATTTATCACAAGCAGGTGATTACTTATATAGAGAATTGCACTATGATATTTTTAACTAATAGGCGAGACATTCGAGATTTGACAATTGAAATTATGCGATATTTCCACTCGCAATTGTATATTTTAAGATTTCCAATTGATTCACCCTCATATAAAAACGAATATTTACAACAAAAATGTGAGCATGAATAATGAAGACACTTTCTCAATAATTGCATTCACACAGAGAAATTAAATATGAAAAGCATATAAGTTGTTGCAATGTGCGCTATTACTTCGTAAACAGTATATCTGGCAAAGTCGAATTTTAGTCGCGATTGTGCAAATCTAAACTTGTTTCAATCCTTTTTTTAATTCAAAATTCACACTGATTGAGAAATTAACATTTATTATAGATAAAAAGCTTTTTTGTCGCGTCTAAACACAGAATTATTTTTATAGTAGTAATATGTATGTGTATTGGGTAATTTTTTTTATCTGTGTTAATATTGAATTTGTGCTTGCTTATAAGTTGCTAACCAAATACTGATGCTCTAGCATGCTCGGTTCCATCGCCCGACCTAAAATCAACCGAAGAAAATGATCAACAAATCTAATAAAAAATATAAATATTACTATGTATGTATAATGCCCTCCAACCATTCCTTGAAATATTGCACGCGTGTAAATACATTCGGCGAACCGCTCCCGCAAACATCATCAGCGGCTACCACACCAACCAATTCGTTGTCATGCTTCGCGTCCACGTACGCATAAAAGAGCGGTGCACCGGTGTCGCCAAAACATACGGCCGAATTGCTATTCTCACCCACTGCGCATATGTTGGTGGCATCAATCTGCTGCTTACCTTTCTTCTGCAACGCTTCAGTACAATTCGAATTCGCCACCGGCCTTAAGAGAATATATTGCAACACGTTCGACGACGTCGTCACGCTAGTCTGCCCCCATCCCGCCGTCAACACAATGTCCGATCGTTTCGAATCCTCGATCGGCTCATACTGGATCGCCACCTGTCTGATGTGCATATTAAATACGATCACTTCCTTCAATTTAATCAAACCGATATCGTTCTGCGTGCTGTTGCCGATGAAATTCGGATGTGGTATCATTTGACTAACGTTAAATCGGATGCCAGACAGGCTGATATCGCGCGTTCCAGCAAGGATTGTCATTCTATCCCTCTCTTTTTCGTGTTGACTGAAACATTGACATAAATTAATTTAATAATTATTACAAAAATCATTTGATATACGCACTAAATGCATCGCGCCGAAGTGAGGACATACTGTTTGTGAATTATGGAGCCAACACAAACATGTTTTTCATTTGACTGTATCGAGATGATAAATTCAAAGCTTTGCTTCATGTCGGTGGTTACATTGCTCTCGGCACCTAATTAATACAATTACAAAATGGTGTATTGTTGTTATTAAATTTTAGATAACTAAGAATGTTCTATCTGTTTTTGCAATTTATATTGAAAAATAAGAACCAATTGAGCACCAAGCAAAACTTGGTTAAATCGTGCAATGGATTGGCGGCACCCCATAAGAATTTCCTAGAGCTATGATTCATTACTTTACTTATAGAAATATTATTTTTAAAAAAATATAACGTTTTTTCGTCTTATAAATTTCCTTTTTAAAAAATATAACTAAAACAAGACATAGTTGCAAAGGTTTTGTTTTATACAATATTAAAAACAAGGGTTCTAGATGGTTGGAGTATTAGATTTTTAAAGAGGTTCCATTTTAAAATTAAGTTTGGTTGGGCTCGCTGTAATTGATAGTACCAATTGCAAATACTTCTACTAGCATAAATGGCAATAAATAAATAATATTCAAAACTTACCATTGACGCTGCAATGATTTAGTAGAATTATCGCAACAAAAATTAACAAACTGCGCTCGAACATCGTTCATTCAAATATGACTGATGAACCAATAAATCCATTTTAAATTTCGGCTGTTGCACATATAATAAAAAATTATCTATTGCTGCAAGGTTATTTTTAGTTTTAGTTTTATGACACATAATTGCAAAACAAGCCTTTAAATTTGTACATTTATTTTCTTTGTATAATACAATAAAATATCACTTCTAAATTGGCACATATTTTAAAAATGAATTTCAATAAAAAATAAATACTATCTAATTGTAAAAAATGGCAAAAAATTAATAGAGACGGAATGTGCTTTACTAATTTTTATACTTGCACAAAAAATCATGTGCAAGTTACTTTGTTTTTGTTTGACTAGATGATTAACATTTATACAAACATTAATTAATTAATTAAGGGAATGATTTCTAAAGTTGCTGATTTCAAATTTGGGCTAGACTAAATTACACTTATTAAATAAAAGTTAATAATGCTACACATTTGTACTGTTGCTGACTAATACAATTTACNTTATGTCTTTTTAGTTGCCAAATAAAATAGATTTAATTATCACGCTGCTAAAATTTGTACGCTAACTTATCAGCAACTTGCATAAACAATCAACAAGTAAATAAAAATAAAGAACGATAAAAAATAACAGTTAAAAAACGACCTTAGAGTAAAATAATTGCATGATCCCGTTCTAGCCGCCGTTTCGCCTTCAACGGCACAACGCCCATTGGATCCGCCGGCGTCGGCAGTCCCGCATTACTATTAACACTCTGCATATAATACACCTCAGTTTTGCCGCAATGATGACCGTAGATTATAGAATCATCGTCTCTGCAACACACAAAAAACATTTATTATTATTTATATATGTACAAAGATTTTAGATCGAGACCGAAACGCGTGTACGGATACAAATAGCGCGAATCAACATGCTCGCCAACTTGTGGCTGTTTCATCTGTCGCATCTTGATATTGAAGCGAAGCAACACCAACAGAAAGTAAATGTGAAAGACGGCAAATAGGATCCATACGCAAATTTGCGCGTACTTAAATTTCAACGCCGACTCGTTGCTGAAACTCGCCAAGTCGATCGGTGTTTCATTCAATGCCAATGCGATTACAATCCAAGCCATATTTCCAATCAGCGCCACTAAGTTGGCGATGAACAGCGGTACAATTAGGCAACGATTGAGATGGTAAATTCCCAAGGTGAATGGCACAAGTGGGATCAAGAAAATGATTTGAAACGAGAAGTAAATGTGCGTGAGATGATTGGCCTCCTCCTTCACCATAATGTATACACTCCAATGTATATTCAATGCGGCTATCACGACGTAAATAATGCCCATGATAAAGTTTGCTTTCTTGATGGGCACGCCGCAGCAAGGACGAAATTGCCATTTTCGTGACATAATTGATGATAATTAATCGTGTCAAATACTAACCTCAAAACAAAATCATGTTGAAGCAAAACGACAACAAAAAGAATTACAAGTGACAAAAAGCAAATAGAATAGAATAGAAATAATGCCACAAAGTTGTGTAAATGGCAAAAGCAAGATCCAGAACATTATTTGAATTGGCGTCCTGTTTCACAATCAGCAATAATAAACAAATAATCCGCATGAAAAAGTTTGCCTTCTTGATTGGAACGCCGCAATATGGACGAAATTGCCATTGTGCCATGACGTTCGATGATCGTGTTTAATACTAACCTTAAAACAATCTCGGTGAGACTCTTTGCATTCGCAAAATCGCGATGCAGATGAGTAAGGGCGCCCAATTCGGGACCGCCCCACGGCCCGCCACGTTGCACCGTGTCCCAGTGCTGGTCGATGCTCAGATAGCTGTACGGCTCGCCGTTCTCACTCTGACCGCTAGTGTTCGCCGGATACGTTTCAAGACTTTGACGCAGCTGCTTTTCGAGCCGTCCCAACGAATCCATACACATATCCCACTGCAAATTACACAACATTTTGATTATTTTAGAAAGTTAGATGTGAAATATCATAATCAAAATATTTACTAACTAATTCTAACGTGAGTGGTCCAATAAGGTTCTAGCCTTTTCAACATTTTTTTCAATTCTTTTTCGATTTTCTATATTTTCGTGATTTTTGTGGCCTTTTTGCTTATTTTGCATTTCTTTCTGCCAAAAAAGAAGACTCCAAACTTATCTGACCAAACATTACAGCTGCTAAAAGCAATCATGTTGTTGAAAAGTAGATACACTTACCAATTTCTTGACAACTTCCGGTGTTCGACATGCGCTTTCCTCCAGCAGCAAAGCGACGACCATATCCTGCTGCCCGCACACGAATAGCACGCCCTTCTTCAGCCGATCGATGATCGGCCGACGAAATTTACTCTCGCTGGATTTGCGCGGCACGAATGAGTAGTTCGGCTGTGTCGGCGTGAAGCGAAAATCCTTATACTCGCTCGGTGTCGTGTCGCGACTGCAAAACCCGCTCGAACGCTCCTCCATCGCAAGCAGGCTGAGCTTCGACATCAGCGGTGTTAATTGTACGCCGCCGTACGATTTCACCGACTCGGATTCGGTGGAAAACGATTTCAGGGGAAGGGTGAGAGCTTTTCGTGCTTCTTGCGCTCGCGGCGTTTGAAACTCGATGCATCGTTTCGCTGGCTCCTTCTTCGGTGAGATGTTGTCAAAGTCCTCGATCGATTTCCATTCATCAACGTCCGGCTGCGTATCTGCCATTTGTTGCAAAATGTTAGCCTGTTGCGAAACGTACTGGCCGTAGTAAGCCTCCGAAATTGGCTTTCCGCGTGTTGTGAATACTGGGAATGTCGGATCGGCGATGGTTTTGTACTTAATCATCGCATTCTCAGTGGTACCATCCTCTGATTCGTTTAAATCCGACACGCTGCCGCTCGCTTTAATCGTATTGTTGTTATTTACCGTAAAATATTGCGTTTTGGGTGCTGGAAGCTTTGGCAGCCTAACTTTTTGCGCGTCCTGTACGCCGTTGTCAGGATTTTTACAAATGGACATAACGCTCTGGTGTAGCACCTTGTTCAACTCAGTCATCGGCGTCGAACAAATGCTCGTTTGGCCTTGGAAGGGCGTTGTGACGGCGGGTTGCTTCGGCGCCGCCTCCATCGACTTGCATCGCAAATTGAGGAACTTCGGTCGTGTGAGAGGTTTGTTCGGAATAATACTATTTTCAATGTTGATGGGCGAATGGCTGTCAGAGTCCTCTTCTGGAACTGTTGTAAAAATAAGCGATTGATCACGTTTCATTGCTGAGAGAACTTGTTCCTTGGGTTGCATCTAAAAACGTTTTTAAAATGATTAAAATCTTTATATTTAATCAATGGTGAAAATTATTTAATAAAACGATTTAATATTTGACTTTATAAATAGAGTAGTTCTACAGGACAATAAACTCCCGTTTCACAATACATGTATGCAGAGTGGCATGACTTAAAAAGCCCTATCTCTTCAAATAATCGAGTTATAAAGCAAAATGTAAGAAATGTAAGAAATTTCATGGGAAAAATTGGCAAAAATTGCCAAGTTACAGGTTTACCACTCGATAACTCGTTTCCTTGCAGCGATACGCACAAATTCAAAGAGAGCAAAAAGATGCGCAATTTATAGCTTTTTAAGTGTGCTAATAAGAATGAGCGCCGTATCTCTTCAAGTAAGTGAGTTATGAAGAAAAATGTAAGAAATTTCATGAAAATGGGCCCCTTTCCAAATTTTGATTCTGATTTTTTAACTGTATTAATATAATATTATTATTTATTATTAAAAGCAATATTTGGAGGCGGTTACGGGCCCCAATTTGTCCCGAGCCCCGAGTAGGTGCTTTGTCTGCCTTGCCCTAAATTAGGCCCTGATCAAAGGACTTTTGATCTACTGCCCCGCGCCGTATAATCATCAATCCAAGTTGCGTGCTCGCATTGATTCGATGCAAAGATTTGCAAGTGTGAAGCACTAAGCAGTTTTGTGCGAGACGAATTTTGATGTGCGCATCAGTTGCGCGAAGCTGTTTTGCACAATGTAATTTCAACATAAGAAACGCGATAAATGCACCCTAAGTAGATGTCAATCACATTTAGAATACGAAACAGCATTCATTTTTCTACAGATTTAAGACAACACCCGAACACAATAATGAAATGACGCCAATCAATTAACTTACAATTTTCGAATACGACTTTTTATTCAAATACTGATGTACGGTACGCGTCCGCGTCGCATCCTCCAGCAAATCCTGATACTCGCTGCCCTCAATATAGATCTGTAGCAGTTGTACGCCAAGCGGCAACTGAAAATCGACGTCAACAATCTCCGCCGGCGATTTAATACGATACGGATCGGTTAATACTAGTCGTTTAGTGAGATTGGAGCTGAGCTGCGTGGCAACAACCCTACAAAGGCAACAATTAATTTCGTTTAATAATAAGTTAATGGAAATTACTTGTTATGGTAGAGCATTGTGCCACCCAGCACTTGCTCAACTTCCTGACAACATTGTAGAATCTGTACAGCCTCTAAAAATACATTGCTTGCGCTCTTTGGCAGCTGAATCTTTGGTAGATTTGAAAATAAATTACTGCTGTAGGTTAGTATCTTCAAGTAAGTCTCAAACATGTGATATAACTTCGCCGAGAGTGTTTCGTTCGTCTGGTATATAGCGGACATAGCCTCCAAATCGTTATGAAAAAAGGTGATCAGAGATGCAAGTGTATCGGCGCGATATTCCAAAATCCAATCTGCTATATTTCTATCAGTGCCCACAGCCTAAAATGCATGTGTTAATGGTAAACTAGCGTGTTGGCAACATTACTCACAAGCAGATAGCGACCATATTCGCGCATAGAAAACTTTCCGCTCTGCAGTGCGACGATCTTCGGGCAGGTAAACGTCGATTTCAAAAAGTGCGTTGTTCCCATCAGTTGCCCGCATAGAGCGGTGCGTTGTTGATCCGACACCCAGCCGGGATGGAAGTACAATATCGCCGAGGCTGGATCGTCCTCCTCGTGCTTTATCAGCTCGGTGTCGTAGACAAAAATGATCATCATTTCTCTAAATACGAGAGTTTTTAGGTTATGTTTATCTATGAAGTGGGCATAATCAAATTAGTGGTTAATTTGCACTTACTTTGCCATGTTGGTGATGTTGCTGGAATGAATGATGTAGGAAGACTTGGTAAGGTAATACTTGATTTGCGTTTCTTGGTCTTACATTTTGTTTGTTTTTGTTTTGTAGTAATTGAAGATGGAATCAGCCATATTTGATATTGAATTACTTGCAGGATAGCCAACCGATTTACTTTACATATTAATTGTTTGATAATTAAATTATTTATTAAAAAATTAACACAAATTGTCAAGAGTATTCCACTGTGATAAAAAAATTAAATATTAATTATTAAAAAAATAAGAAATGAGTTTCGATTAATTTAAGTAATTAGTTCCGTCTCACTCGTATACAGTGAATTGAAATAGCAGCATCTCATACACTGGTGCACTTCTAGTGTTGATTGGAACGCACCCCCAGTTAGTAACCAAATTTACTGCCAACGTTATAAATTACTACTAAAATGGTACAGGATTTTCATCCACATTCATCAATAAATAATGAGCAAATAACTTAAAATGAAATGCAGATCGATAAGAGACAATAAAATACGAGTAGTCACATTAAATGTGAATTTGACTAGATTTCCGCACGAGCGCCAAATTTAAAATATAAACTGCAGTGGGTATACGCACAAAAATGATTACAGCAATATTTAAAAACACACATTGAAAAACATATTTATTTTTATTTAAATTTTCACACAATGATGAAAATATAAGAAAGAAAAAAATAACCGCTAAGTATTCATCTAATTGAAAATAAAAACGTTAATTAGCGAATTACACAAGTGTCAATATCATGCATAGCCTAGTTAAATGCTACCATTTCATTTTCTTTATTTATTAATGCGATTATTGGTAATAATAATGATATAAATAATTATAATTGTGTTTCCTTGCTTTTTTTGCTTTATCTCATCAAAATACAATAATATAAATGATAATTAATACAAATTAATAAAAGGCTGCACCACACCACTCTACATTACTATCATCATATTATTATTATGAACAGAAATTATTAATTAATTAAAAAAAAGAAATTGAAGAATTTATACAAAGTAGTACAATATTATATGATCACAATTTCGATTTGTTTTTTTTTATCTCAATGCAAAATTCAATTTTGTTCATTATTACAAATTGGGGAGCAATGTGGAATAAAATGCCCTAAACAGTGTGTGGATTTCTCTCATATTTTTAAATTTTTATACATACACCTACAATTATTTTTTTGCATCGTTTTCGGTGCATGGTAGGTTATATTTAACATACGGCACCTCAACATCATTCCCATCTACATCATTGCAACACAACTCAAATACCAGCGCTCGAACATGCGGTTCAATTCGCTTCTTCGAGACCTTCTTCACCACCTCGCTCATCGGTAGTGCCAAGCGTTCCTGCGCCTTCGCCTTGGCCATGAAGAACGAGTACAGCATGCAGACGCCCTGCGACAGCATAGTAATCTCCAAGCCGTGCTCCTTTTTGAAGTATTCCAAGAACTCGCTCAACGTCATCTCGCCATCGACAACGAAGCGATCCCATAGCGTCCACTCGTTGCCGCAATACTCATTCTTCGGCGCTGCGATCGGCTCCGAAAAGCCAAAGAAGGGCAGCGCCAAGTTGACAAAGCCGTTCTTAAACACAGCCAAGTCAGTGACACCGCGAGCCAATTTGTACAGCTCGAGGGTGACGAGACCGGCGACGACGCTGGTTGTGGTGGCGATCGCCGGTATAATCTTGCCGGCAATCAGCTTCGACTTGTGACGGTCGGCGGCCGGAATTTTGTAGTTGGCGGCGCGCAGATTCGATGCGGCCACGATGAAGTCAATGTGCAGGTTGTTGTCGTCGTCCTTCTCAAACTCGAGCGGTGTGAGCTTGAGATTGTCCAGTTGCGCCACTTTCGGTAGCGCATCTTGTAGGGACGTCACCTTGTCGATGTCAACGTTGGTGCCGTTTGTCACCGCCAGCTGCGAATCTGTCACGGCAATCTTTACGCCCGATTTGGGCGTGAATTCTGGTACCTGCAACAAAAATAAAACGTTCTGACATTCGTTCCAACAAGACACGACTACTCTACTTTATTCAATTTCTTGACATTTGAAAATCTGAATTTATTTTAAAACTCGTTGTGCCCTTAGGGACGAGAACAAAAAAGTGACTAGACATCTCGAGAGAGTGTCCTTTAATTAACTTATCCCACACATTCAATGCTTTTTGTAACAGTGTTTCTCAAACTTTTCACATTCGCAGACACAAATATAAAGAAATTTCTTGCGGATCGGTAGTAATACCAGCTAAAATTAATATCTAGATATCATTTAATACAGCGAATACGTGAAGAAAAGCAATAAAGACGTCTCAAGTAAAAAAATTCGTATCGTTGACGGGGGTAAAGTTAAGGGAGGTATAAATGTGTAGAAGAATACACCTAATAAAATGATGCGGAATAACCTTTAAACTTGTTACAGTTTACATAATCCATGACTGAATCATTAAAGTTGGCTTAAAAATTTTCGCAACACAGATAAGAGGTGTTTTAATTAAAATTATCTAGTCACTTTACTTTTATTAAAAAAATAATGATTACTTACATCAACTTTGGTGACCATTTCGTAAATAGATTGCCGATCGCGAACTTGCGGTAAGCCATACACCTCCGCCTTAAGATTCGCCGCTGTAAAGATGTACTCCAAGTGGAGCGGATCGTCAGCGCTGAATGCCAACGGTGTCGGGCAACGTTTTGGTCCGGACCAGAATAGCTGGCCGGTGGAGGTGAGCTGATCGGCGGGGAAATTAAACAGCAACTGCTTGATTTGATTCGCATATTGTTCTTCCCAGTGCAAGCGTGCCCATTCCACACAATCTTGCATCTTATGTGGACGATCATCTACCAAAGCAGCCTTCACCGATTCGAGCACCTCAATCGGTTGCACGCCCGGCAGCTTAACGGTGCGCTCAATAAAGTCCGGATCAGTTAAATACTGCGATGCATTCTCAGCCGACTGCTTAAATAGGCCCTCAAAATTGTCACGTGCCCATTGCAACGTGTGCTCAATGGCGTTCGGGAAGTTCTTCAGTGTGCAGATGGGGATACTCTTCTCTGGCGGGTCCTGCGACGAACTGTACGATTCGCTCATAAACGGCACCACTACCTGCGTGTTGCCTTTCGTGCCCAGCGTGCCGGATTCGAGCAGCGGCTTGCGATAGTAGACGCAACGGCGGTCCATGTAGATGCGCGCATCGACATTATCGAGCGCATTGGCAACGCCATCCAAATTCTCAAAGAATTTATCATCATACACGTTCTCAGTCTCGGTAC
>JARJDW010007338.1:0-117795 GCA_030264715.1 Adinopsis sp. GC000173 | reverse complement strand
GGAAAATAGAAAATTTATTTTGATTGCGATTGCTTTAGCGTTTTGCATAAAACTTTCATAAAAATTGGCCGTTTTTTATCCTATTCGCGTAATTTATGAAAATAATCAATTAACGTACGGCATAATTAATTGAAAGTTTTTTGCGATAAACATTGTTTATCCAACGATTATCGGTAAATATACAATAAATAATTGCTTATTAAAAAATAATTACATATATGATGAGTTTCGAATAAAAATATATGTATCTAGCAATAAGTATTGACGTGAATAATGATATCTTATGGATATTTGGCAATTAAAACAGTTGGATAAATATTTGCTAATAAATGAAGAGTTTTACGAGATAATTCATGCAAATTTTTGAATTAATCTAAATATTTCAATTAATTAATGTCGATATTTAAATATTGTTAAATATTAAAATCATACTAATTAAGCTTATTTAGTTTTTATTCAAGCTTAATTAAAATGGCAGAAATTTATTTGAAACGTTTAGATATTTTTTTTATCGCGACTTGGTGTGTACTTTATGATGATATTTGATATTTTCGCGAGTTGTTGATGTTTGAAATATTTATGAAAGTGCAAAATCAATTTATTTCCATCGTTTTCCACTACCGAACTTAATACTTGGTTATTTCTATATTTATATGAATAAATATTTATTTGCATTCGAAAAACATGAACGCGCACGCTTGAAATATGAGCATTTGAAATTTTTTAATTAATTAATTACGTAATATTTACACATAAATATACAGTACGCGCGCGAAGACCGTCAAACTGCCAAGCGCACTACGATTATTATAAATAATTTATATCGATAGATAATTAACCATCTGCTCGCCGGCAACAAAACGTCGCGGCAGATGACTTTTTAAAAACTACAGCTACTTCACTACACAATAATTATTTACCGTCGTCGGACGTGGCGCATCGATAAAAATAAATCAGCGCGTCGCGAGTGAGTAAATCACACATATTCGTGCAATAAAATCAATCAATCACATCGATTATTAATTTAAGTCGCATTAGCGTTGCAAAGCGACGCGTATAAATTCAGTACATTGTGTGTCACGTCAAAAAATCAATGCCAGTTGTAAGAAAGCTGGATGTCGTGTGTTGTGTGTATGTGTCTTGTGTTTGTTTCTTTTTTTTTTCTTTTCTTCTTTTTATTTTTTTTTTTAATACGAATCGTATCTTCTTCGTTTGGCATTTTATGCGTATTATATTATTTAGACGCTGTCTCGTTCATTTAGCATTCGAAACATGTTGGCAAATTAATTCCTACTTTCACGTTGAAGTGGCATTGCGCTTATATGCATAAAAAAACGACGAAAAGGATGATCGTACGTTGTTTATGTGCGATTTTTATACAGGATGATTAAAACGAATGTATTCAATTTTGTGCATATGCCGTTTGGTAGGTAGGTGAATGGCACAGACAAACAGCATGGTAGATTGCAATTTTATGGCAAATGTCTATATCGGACGCATGCAGATACTTTATTTTAACGCAAATTTGTTAGATAGAGGTTATGTCGTTGTTGATACATCGAATTCCAGCGCTGTCACAATGTGCTATAAAAATTCATCATGATGTCGTATTGTTCCTCTTATCTGATTTCAAATACTATGACAAATAGTGATTGAATTTAAACAGGTTGAGATCAAGGCAATGCAGGCTAATTGATGTCATCGAAATTTCAAGATTCTGACAAGCATTCAATTGGTGTCTCTAACAATACTGATTCAATTTACTATCATCACTTTGTTAGTCAATTAAATGTGTATTTTTTGTACGAATAGTTTATAAATGTATATTGCAGATGTGTCTATAAAAAAAGTTTATTTTAGCACAAATCTATTATATTGTCATAATAATTATCTTGCGATCAATAAAATTGTAAGTTAATTGATTTCAACACAATGTTTTTTTGGTTTTATCAGCACGACCCATCGGCAACTTGAAACAATACTCTCCGAATTTAACATAATCGAACACTCCCATTCAGAGTAATAATAAATGCTTAATTTTTAATAATGGAATTCGAGTAGGTAATAGATCTTTTTGTTTCACTAATGGTTTCGATCTATTCGTTGGTTGCAGTTATTAAAAATTACGCCAATTTGTTAACACTCATTTCTAATCCATCTCATTAAAAATGCATCATGTCTCATTATGCATCTTATCTGATTTAATATACTACGACAAATAATGATTGACAAGTCTGAATAATAAAATTCTGGCTAATTGATTTTATTAAAATTTGTTGATCTTATCAATCGGCACATAGAACAATAGACATCGAAGTTAACATAATCAACGTCTATTAATTAGAGTGACAATGAAAATGTAACACTGTTTTATAACGAAATGGTGCATGCTTTTCTAGCATCAATAATTTGAATTTTCTTGCTGATTGTATCTTCATTTATTACAAAACAAAATTATAATATAGTCGTCACCGTTCATAACAACCGATAATGGCAAACTACAAAACATATAAAGTGGGTTTAATGTTTGAAAGCGATTATTGTTATCGTAAGATGCAGGTCGCAAATTGATTACAATTAACGACGATTATAATACTTAACGTAAACTGACCCTAAAGTAAACATGCAAATCTGAAACAATGTAGAAAGCATCAGAGTTAGCATTTCCTGCACACACTGTATATAAATAAATTATCATTGAATACATTATATAAATTCATTTCATTTATTTTCTAAGATGGGTATTAAAATTGTGTGTGATGCGTGCGCGCGACATGCAGATCTGAAACCGCGATAAAGACAAAAATCCGTCGCGTGATTACTTTATTACCGCGCGTCATAAGCGCATCGCTACCAACTCTCATATCGTCATCGAATATGCACGCCCGTACCGCCGTAGCTGTAAAATTATTTTAGCGCCTTCACACGCCATCGTCAATTCATTGTTGCGCTTCTTCGATTCGATGAAGAAGGAAAATGCACAGCGTATATTGATATGCTCAAATCAAATACGCAGCAAGTCGAGGCAATTTTTAGCGTTTGCGGCGACGACTATAAATAATCGTAAATCATCAACGATAATAATTCAATAAATAAAGTATGCGCTTTGACAAAATGGAATTTATCAATGTTCAATTTGCATTCATAACAAATTAAAAGATTTATTGCAGGTTTTTGCAGATGAAAAAACTTGCTTCGATTTCACAGACATGAAATGTCACTTAATTGCGCTAAACAAGAATTTGTTTAATTAAATTGTTGTGTACGATTTTAAACACAATTAAACTTAAATGTTAGTTGCAAGTACAATCGTACCCAAAAAAAATAAAACACACACACACAAGAGGTCAGATGAAGACATGACTAAACTATTAAGCACAAACAAATTCACAGCGTGATATAAAAGAGGATAAGAAATCATAGCAATATCTATCATTTGCATAATTTAAAAATATTTTTCTTGCAATTTTTACCAAACTAAAAAAGTAATAATTAATATCTAATATAGAAAAATGTTTAAAAACTCAAAGCGTTTAATATGGCTATATAAAGTTTAAAATATTTTGTGTGTAAATATAAATAATTTAATATCAATAAACCCACGTTTGATTCACAAAAATTCGCTATTGTATAGAACTGATGAAATAACCGAAATATTCTCTATACAATGAATAAAATTGTGAATCAAGCGTATGTTTTGAATTGTTTTGATTGATTTTGTAAAACAATGATTCACCAAGTGATGAATACAATACGGAATATTTATGAAAAATATTGATAAGCTGGCACACACACAATATGAAGATAAAAAATTGTGTTTCAAATAAATGTTTAACAGTTACGAAATAATAATAGCTAAGCAGCATGAATATTGAAAATCGCTAATTTCGTACCTTACATTTTTTGGATAGGATTGTACCTTTCAGCCTTTCTTTGATCATGATTGTTTTTAAATAATTAGCACAATGAAACTGAATAAATTACCAAATTGAATAAATGCTAATTAGCGTACAATTTTCGGGCCGAATACAATTTCTTATTTGTAGTGATGGTGGCTTCGTATAATTAAAACTGTTCCCATAAGGTGCACGTCGTTGTATCAGCGACTACAAAAAGATGTATATAAAACGTACGAAAACGCATAAAAATCGTTATTAAATTTAAAAGTTTATGTACGAACGTAAAACAGGTGCGCACCGATAAAAATCTCCCATCGTATATTTAAATTTTATACGTATTTGCTTTTCTGGCTTGGTGATATGATAATTGAATAAAATTAAATTTATTAAACGATCGCTTCGTCTTTCTTCAATTAAGTATGCTGGCTCATTTTTTTGGGTGACTATCTGTCACTTATGCTTAACGTTTCTATTCGTCATGTTCGTTAATTATTATTTTTATAGATAAACCTTTGCGAATTCATTTAATTTTTTTGATAATTCGAGTGGAACAAATCTGCACCGCTCAGCGTAAAAAACTACGATAAATTAACGCAAAATTTCTCTCGCAGAAACAACAAGAACAACCATGCAACGAGTATAGATGGCGTTCAATTCAACGTAAATTGTTTATTATTGTATAACGTTAGTTGTTCGGCTAAAGTGCCATTCAATTAAAAAATAATAAAAAGTACACTTGAGCGAAAAAAAAAAATGTGTGATGACGTTTGATTTGAGTGCGAAGAAATAAAAAATGTTGTACAAACATGAACTATTAATTGTGTGTGTTGTCGTGCAAGTGAATCAATCTATTAACAAATTAGGTACATTCGATAACGAAAATTTAAATAAAGCAATTTATTTTCTAAATCGTTCGTAATGTTGTCAACGTACATCCATTTAGCGAAACGAATAAAATGTCCTACTGTAAAATCTAATCTAATAAATTTCGTATTTAAATTTTATTCAAATCAAATTTCTACGAAACGAAATTGACGTGTGAGTTATTTATACGAATTCCATGCTAAAATTCATATTAATAAATAATTGGCTATTAAAATAGGAGAAATATTATTGGAAAATTAAATGCTTTATCATCATAAGTTATCAAATATAATGTGGATTAAAAATATTTATCTATCTCTATAGTATTTTAATACCAGAAACGTGTTAAAAAGAAAGCTGATTTACGTTTTAATTAAAACTGTTTACGACGATCATTTCATCAATAAAAGTTATGAAAAACTTTTAGATAAGAAAAATTCTTATTTTAGCACTCTATCAATTTAATCGCGAATACATAAATAAATCATTTTACAAGAGAAATTAATCAAAATCAAAATATAATTAATCAAACATTTTGTTGGTTTAATTAAAATTCCATCTAATTTTCGGTAAATGTTAAATAATTGTCTTCAAAACTAAAGTAGGAATGGATAAAAACAATATTTATCGTTAAATACATTTTTAAACGAATGGCTAAAATAGAAAAGTAAATAAAATCACTGCAGCTTTGCAAAGAAAAACAGTAGTAACTGTTTTATAAAATACATGTACATATAAACAAAAAAGTAATTATTTAATAGTGACTGCTTTACATTATTTATGAAAATAATAATAGACATACCTACTTACAATTTTTCATTTGCAAAACTTACCTATAGAAATATGCCAAAACAATAATGTATAAGAATCATAATAATAGCCTTGCGACAAAAAGTGGAATTGAAATGAAAAGAACAATCTACTTACACTGATCTTTTACAAAAAGTAACTTGCATAGAAAATGTGGAAGCGTTTAATGAAAATTTGAAGCTTCAGGGAATTTCAAATCAACATTATTGTCATTTCTTTACTTTTGTTTAGACAACAATTTTTTATTCGAGTTTCATTTAAGACGCTTTTGTATCTTTTCTATATTTGCAATTAAATGACTAAGATTTTAATACAACAGTAAATTTTATATAATTAGGTATTACCTATATTGGCAAATAAAGTCAATGTTATAATTGGTAAATGAAGAACAGGAATACAAATTTTTATTGAAAATCTACAGTTCAAGTATTTTGTAAAATATCTTTTAAACATTTAATGTATTTAATAGAGAAAAAATACTTGGTATAGTTTTAATATTAATGAGTTTTACCAAGTAAAAAGTTCTTCAATCAATTATATTTAATTCATTTACTTTTTGATGATGATAATGTTTATTACCTATATTGATTTGTAAATCGATGTGTTGATCGTTAATTATTGTACACTGCTGATGGGCCAATTTAACTAACATTTTTTATAAAATAATGAACATTCAATCATACATTTTGTAAATTATCTTCATTAACTATTAATTTTATTAATAATTTTTAACTGTACATTCTGAGATGTCCAAGCATAAAATGTACATAATAATGAATTTATGAAATAATTAATTAAAGTCATCAAATATTAATAAACTTTTCCGTGGCAAGAAATACAATTAAAAAAAAAGTCTTTGTCATCAAATGGCTATTTATTAAACAAAACGATAAAGTAATATTTTATCGTTCGTGAGTCGAGAAAGTCGCATTATTATCGCGTATAATGTTGCAGAAAAATACACATAATTTTACGAATCAATTAAAAATTAATGGAATGATTTGTTTATATGTATTATTAAGATGATTATATCTATCTAAAAGTATGTAAATAAAAAAAACTACTATTTACTATAAAATAAACTCATTGCAACGTAACTGTTTCATAGAATATGAAATGCATGAAAAAGAATAAGTTACCTTGATAGTGACCTTCGTCGATAATAAAAAAAATCACCCCAAGACCAGTAGTAAGGTAGCAGTAGAAACGTATCTCCCACCTTTCCTCAATCTAAGACATGATAATATCGCTTCGCGCTGAAGAAATTTCACGCTTAACCATTTACTACAAAACTGTAAGTGGAAGAAGAAAAGAGGAAACGCACACACATACAAACAGCAACAACCTCCTCATCGTCGACATCGTCTTCACCAACTCGCCGACTCGCTGAGTGTGTGTGTGTGCTCGATGCGGTCTCGTTTCCTTACACACATTGCACTTCACAGTAGCGCTGCTTCCTAACCTAAAACACAAAAAAGCGCTAAAACTAACTACACATCCATCAGTTATTTCCAGAAAATGGAAAACGATTTTATTTATTATTTGAAAATTTGAGCACTTTAGTGATCTTGTGCCCCTTTTGGCAAAATTACGCGAGTGCAGTTTTGTGGAGTTTTTCAATTGTTTCGCCGGTAAGTTTTTTTTTTCTATATTTATCATTTATTATTATTTATTATTCATTATTCATTTGTTGTAAAATTTATGCCCACTTTGAAATTTCACCAACGCATATATTTGACTAGATATGTCGATCAAGTTTTGCGCCATTTCGATCTTTAATGTTTTATACGGATTAAGTCGCATTAATTTAAGCCCTCAAAAAAAAAATTCGCTGGCATTTTATTGTTTTAAGAGGATTTCGCATATGATACGGCCGAAAAAATAAAACGATATTCTTCCATCAACATCATTTAGATATTTTTCCCATCAGGCCAAATGAAGTTGAAAAAAAAAACCATAAGAGCGTTTTAATGATTTTAATACCAAACTTTATATTTATTGCTTTATATCGATCGCTTTATTTTTTCTGCTACAGATACATAATTTCGAATTTTACGATTGCTTGTCATTTTTATGTCATCAAAATACGATCGGTGATTTAAAATTGCTAAACGTTTTTATCGAGCGGGTAATATACAGTGTGATAGGCTGATGAAATTTCACGATTGGGCAAAACGTTCAATGTTTGTAATTTGAACCTTCTAGACTTCCGCAATTAGTACGTTATTAATATTTAATGATAATTAGCTTAAAACGCAATAAAATACTAAAATAGTTATTAACCTAATTTTACTCAAAATTTGAAAATATGAGAAAATGAAAGTCGTCTAATTAATTAAAAACAAATTGTTGTGTTAGCTAGCGCTAGACAAACAATATTGACAGATAACCATCACATCTTCAACAATCTGTCTCTTAATGATAATTATCAAACCAACAACATTTTTTTAATGAATCGTCAAATTAGAAATTCATAGAAACTAATTAACTAAATCAACATTAATGTGGGTGGTTATTGCTTTTGATAATTAAACATAAAAGGATTTATTGTATTTTTCAATATAAAACAATCTGCAGTTTGATGCGTAAAAAACACATTAATCGATAGTGCTAAAAAAATGAACATCAAAAGTCATTTCTAATTTCAAATATATTATGCAAAGATTTTTTTATAACCCATTAAAATCAGTTAAAACACGCTATTAAATGTTGTGTTTTAATAGTGCAATAAAATTAGTTCAAAATATATTATTGACAAAAATAAAGCAGCATTTCTATATGTATATGATTTTGAATGTTTGGCTGTTCGTTTATTTTATTGTAATTATAGTTGAAATTGTATCAAGTATTAAAAATTCCATTAATAAAAAGATAGATACGCATCGAAATGTAGGTATTATATATATTTATGTAGTGTGCAAAGAGTCAACAATTGTTAGATGTCTAATTAAAATCAATGAAACATGAATGATAAAAAATATAAAATATATATTTGTTTGCAGCAAAAAAATAACAATTTAGTTAGATGATAATGTAATTTGTTTATCTGGCTGTAATTAGTTTGTTAATTGAACTTTGTCCGATGGTATTTACAATATACATTATTTTTTATGCTGGATAACATATCAAAAATAATAATGATGCTATTAAAAAAAAGATAAACATCAAGCGTTGCATTTATGCAATGCGCAAAGATGCTTTAAAACCCATTAAAATCAGTTAAAACATAAATTATAAGTTTACTTAAATACTGCAATAAAATTTGTGCAAAATATATTAATAATAACTAAAGTAAGAGAGGAGATCCAGTATGTGATTTTCTAGAAAAATGCTTTGAAATTCTAGAAATTTCTTAGATACTTAAATTAATTTGCTATTTAAAGAGAATTTTATAATTGCTTTATAATAATTTGTAGTAGATGTGTGAAATATCGCAAATTGTAACACCTGTTTTACAATATAATGATAAATAATAAATTGTAAGAGAATTTTTAAGCTAATCAAGATATCAAAAATGATAAGAACTGTATTTAATGAAGTAAAAAAACATTAAAAATTATATTTATTGAGTTTAAAATTTTTAGGGCCCATTAAAATATTTATAAGTTTACTGCAATAAAAATTTGCAATGATAAATATTCCAGTAAGAGATTTTTAGAAAAATGTTCTGCAATCTAAGAAATTTGTTAAATTAAGTTGTTATTTAAATCAATTTTAATAACTTGTTTTCCATGTAAAGTATCGAAAATTGTAGGATTTCGCATGTTATTTATCATAAAAATGTTGAAAACTGTGTAATGGAATAATAACAATATTTTTATGCTGGATAAGATATCAAAAATGATAATGACTTTGTTTAAGGAAAAAAAAAAGATTAAAAAATGTATTTATGCAATGCGCAAAAATTGAACATTTTTTAGAAGGCATTAAAATCAGTTATGCACATGCAATAAACAATCTAGTTTAATACAGCAATAAAATTAATACAAAATATAGAGTATTAGCTTTAAAGGTAAGACGGCCGTCTCGCACCTAATTTATCATAAGAATAATGACATTATCACGTATCGGCTGAAAAAATATTCAACCATCCGAGACCACAATGTAAATTTTGGTATTCAAAGTCGCGCCGCGCCGGCATGCCCATAAAATAATTTATTCTCGTTCATGTAGTGAAACAAGTTGTTCCCAATAGGAGACTTATTAAATCGTCAAAACTGTTGTGTGATTATTATTACTTAGCGATCATTTGTTACTTGTTACACTTTCATTTCGTTGCACGCGTTCGTATTTATTTCAAACAGCGAATCGATTATTACACACATTAATAACAATATCACACGCTGCATTAACAGAAAAACACAAAAATTTCGTCAATTTCCTTTGAAAACATCGCATCCGACAATCTACCGCGTTATGTTATTGTATATTAGAAACGATTGTGACACAACATGTATGTATATTGCTAAATTAAAATATTTTTGATTAATTGCCCAATTAATAACCTTTAAAATAGAGGTGCTATTACGATTTTAATCGTGACGGCTTCATTAAAACATAATTTATACTTATTAAACAGCCCCTCGTAAAACTCGATTAACTTTTATTACAATAAATAATGAAAGCTGTGGCGAATCGCTTCTTATTATTTATATACTCTATCTACTATATAGATAGTATACCTATAGTATTTTTTTTATAGAAAAATTGAATTTCTCATGGATTTATTCTAATTATCATCCTATTAAAATTAATTCGGAAGTGAAACTTTTTTCGCACAATTATTTCGTGGCATGGCTGCTTCGCTTGTCTTCTTGAAAAGCAACAAGAAAACAACAACAACAACAAAAAAAAAACACGTTCCCTATCTAAATCACGCTCATTTCATTATAATAAAAATGCATTACTACTATTATTGTCGATGATGATGTGGTTTATAAATTACCTACCACATTTGTTTTCGCCATTTATGAATAAATAAATTGATGATTTATTGCAACAGTGAAATTTTAATCAATAAAATGCAGGAGGAGGTTTTTGTTCTGCGACAATCAATCAAAAAAATAATGATTTAAATTGTTTACTAAAATTTGAATATCATTTTTTGTTAATAAATAATAATTTTATGGTATGAAAACTAATATTTGAATTATTTGTTAAATTTTATTATTTGATTATTGTTATGTTGCTATGAAAATAAATAAATCACCAACATTACTTGCACTATTTGTTAAATTAATAGTGAGAATTGAATCGATTTTCGTCGACAATGGATTGATTCTTTAAATGATAATAATATTTTATTATAATATAATGATAATATCGTGTAAATTGCGATACGTATTTAATTCCAGGCACGAATTTGTATTTTGTATTAACGCCAACAACATTTTGAGAATTGGTCCATTTTTTCGGTAGCAATCAGGAAAGAAAAGCAATTTATTTTAATAACATTAATTTGGATAATCAAAATAAACAGTCGGTTAACAATTCTAGTAACGAATCGATAAATTGAAAGTAAAATTTTCTATAGGTAATAATTATCATACAGGAACTGACTTTTTACTTTTTTTTGCTCTGTGCGTAGTAAAAAGCCTCGTTTAGTGTTTGATTAATTAATTTATAATTGAATACACTTCTACTAGGCGAATTAATATGAACAAAAACGGATGTTCGTATAAATTACAATCTATAACTTTCTTATTTATTTATAAATATTTCATATATGCACACACACACTGCCGCGTAGTAAATTGATCAAGTTACGGAAACACTTTTATATTCTAAATAATGGCAAAGTAAAAAGCGGGTCACACAATTTTTTATTCTGAATATTCACCAATCGCGTTAATAATTAATAACGAAACGAATCGCGCGTAAAAAGTTATTAGCAAGATGCTCTACACAAATAATAATGAAGAAAACTTGCAAAGCGTTACTAAAAAATATTCATAACATACCTACGTATTATTTATAGAAAAATAACATTTTGCAACATTTGCAGAATTCATTTGATTAACATTTTATAATAACTGCACAAAAAAGTTTTATAGATTCTACTTCAAAGTTTTGTTAACATTTTTAGTTATTTCAACTAAAATTAGTTTTCCCATAAATAAAACAAAACTTTCACAGTAAATTATTAGCAAAGTTTATTTCATTAAAATTCGTAGTAGCTATTTAAAAAAATCTGTGCTTTAGTTGGCAACATTTAAGAAATGTATGCAGATTTTTGTAAAAAAAAGATTCTGCCGAGAAATTAAATTTAAAAGATTTATTTATTTTTCTAACAACTATTCAGGTAGTATGTTTCCAAATTCTATTAGTGTTTAATTTATACTAAAACGTGTAGAAATTATTTAAAGAATTCGTGTCTTATATAAAAAATGCCGATTTTGCAAACGATTTCAAAATGTATAAACGTTATCAGAAGTAATTAAATTGTAAATTTGTACAAAAAAAAAATCTCGCATTGTTTGTTTTAATAGATAGTTTTTAGCGATAATTATCTAAGTAATTTTTAGTCTACCTTTAATAATTTCACCTAAAATAAAGTTTCCCATACACAAATTTTGAAAAAGTATTCGCATTCATTAAAATTTGCAATAATTACTTTAAAAAATCCTTGTTTGAGATACCTATATGAGAAATAGGAATGTTAGGTATTTAAAAATGTATGTATTTTATTAATTTAATCACCAAATAGATTTTGTTTATATAAAAATATAATAATTTTCATATATTGATCATTTAATTAAAGTTTGTTGAAGAAATAATGAAGATCGTACGTTAATTAGCTAAGCAATTTTTGGTTTAATTTAGAAAAAAATCACCATCAATAATTAATAACTTCATTGTGTTTTGTCCATTGTTTTTGTCGAACGCAGAAAGAATGAAGAAAAAATTTTCCACTTGTTGTAAATTATACTCACTCAATTTATAATTATAATTAATATCATGATCACGATCATGGAAATCTTCTTCATTTTAAAGCCATATGTGTACATATTGTATGAAAGAAAATGATGCTCTAATTGTTATTATTATAAACTATTTTTTTCTTCATTTAATGCATTCTCTCCTCAACGTCTATACAGACTACGCTAATAAGCTATGAGAACTATCAGGCAGAGGTTGTTGTTTTTGCTTTATGAATGAATGATCATTATGTAAATTTTCATTTTTTTATATACAGGATGATCGTACAAATAGCATCCTTATGCATCATTTTAGTCAAACAAACAATATATGTTTATTTATATCTAATTGACGTTTAATGAGTTAACAAATTAATTCATGTATCAATTGAAAGTTTCTACAAATATATTTGATTTACTAATATAAACATTAAATAGTGATAGAATTTTTTCAATCACACAACTTTGACAGGATATAACAATAATTGTCTAATTATTTAATTATATAAATCTACTATGCCCAAAGACGTTAATCTTTTTAATTTACTAATTTACCTGACACTGTTCATGTTATTATAATATAATTATTTACTGATTTATGTTTATTTTTCATTTTAAATATAAAAAAAAGAAATTAGTTATTATTATTGTATTTTTTGTTGTATACAAATTGTATTATTATAATGTGGAATGATTTACTCAAATATTAAAAATTTGTTTAACTAAACATGAGAAATTTAATTCATACATCTACTACTTTTTTAACAATTTAATTACGAGAATAATTTTGTCGGGCAAGTATAATATTTTTAAAGACATGGCAATTTCTATACATATATAGTATTGTACTGGAAAAATTTAAATAAATTATAATATAAACAAAGTTGGACGATTTTTATGGTCGGCAATAAATGCGTTTAACAACTTGATGATGATTCCTTTCTACTTTTTAGCAAAACTTGCGTTAAATTGTTGTTGTAGTAGAAAATATGTCTCGGTGAAAATGTACAATACATTTTTTTTCTATCTGTGTTAAAAGTAATCGATTTGTTCTTCGCATTTAATAATAATCGCATGCTTATTTAAATAAGTTGGTTAAAAAGCTGGCGAAATTTTCACATCGCATTGAATATAATGCAATTTATTTGTTAAAAATTAGTTTAATGAAAGAAAGTGCGGCAAGTCATTGAGGAGCGAACGCGCGAGCTGCCGCTTTCAATAAGGCCGATTAAATTTTCGTGCGATGCAGTCGCAGCCAAGGCTATGAGTGAGAAAAAACGCGCGCGCACACAAATTTATTCAACAGCCGCGTATATGTTGAATCAAGCTAATGATTTTCTCTTCTATTAGCTCGCTGTTTATGATTAGAATAAAATTTATATTATTCTAAAATTGATAATAATAAGCACATAAAATTAGTTGTTAACGTTGCCAATCAACATGAAGATGAAATGAACAATAAACTGAACTAAGTAATAAGTAATAATCTTCCATTATACGAATGAAGAGAATTAACATTAATAAAATGATGAAGTAATCATTAATTTCTAATTGAAAAATCATCGAAATTTAATTTTATTTATTGTCGGTTTGATTGTAATATCGCCACGATTACAAATCATTATTTTAGCTATTAAATATTAACGTACAACGTCAATTACTATGCGAATAACATTATTATTAATTCTTTTGAATAACTAATTGTCAAATTAGAAAATCGCGCATAAATGTGTGGCGCTAAAATGGATGGATAGAGAAAAAAATTATTGTCCAGCAAAATAGCACACGCATTCCTAGACGCGCATAGGAAATCAGTGTTGGCAGATAAAAAAGCAGCCCGGTTAACATCGAGAACAAGATGGAATAATTTTGTTTCGAGACGTGTATGGAATGTTTTCACCTTGCAATGTAATCTTAAACATTTTGTTTCGTTTTTTCGTAACACGTTTTTCCAGGGTGTTGACTCATTAAAAATTATAAACTATTTATAATTTGATTTTCAACATGACGCTTTATATGGTTGCTGAATTTCATAAATAATTAATGTGAAATTCCACATAGTGAAAAATATTTATCGACGACACTTAACAACAAATAACACTTTATAGTCAATATTAGCAAGATGCTTGATTAATCAAAATAAAAAAAAAATTAACGGCGAGTAAATAAAAGAATTTCCTTGTCGTCATAAATGTGCATAAAATTTGTTTTACGCTTTTTACTATTATTTCTCTATATGTGCCATTTCATTGATGAGAGGTCAAGTCAATACTAAATCAAAAATTTATTTTGTTTTGTAAAGAGTATGAGTAATAGTACTATCGTTATATGAGAGGTCAAATCGACAATTTGAAAGACATGAAACTAAAATGTCAATACAAAGTTACAAACTTATATAGATTCTACATAGATGTAAGAACTTCGTTTTGTAAAAAGTAGATATAATCGTATTGCTCTGAATTAAATACACTACAAAATATATATTGTTTTATAAGGTAAAGTAATCCATGACATCTATACACAAATAACACTTTAACAATATTAGCAATTAATTAATTGAAAAAAAAGCACCTTTTCGACGCTGGGTGAAAAAAGCCAGTTTTTTTGTTCTAAATATCCATAAAAGCATTTTGTTTGAATCATTCTATAGAAGCAATTTCATTAAATCGAAGCGATGAGAGGTCGAATCGACGACAATTTGGAACAAATAAAACGGAAAAATCAATATGCTGAGTCAAAACTTTAAATTTACTTCGTTTCATAGTATAATATAATTATATTACTTTGAGTTAAATGGAAAGACATTGCTATAGTGTGCACACTAAATAAATGTTACTGTAAAGTAAAAGAGATGAAAACTTTCAGGGTTGTAGAAGAAGTTTTTTTGTCATGACTTTAAGCAAGTATAAAAGATAGATATTTCGTTAAAGTGTTAAAAAGGGCAGCGATTAATAAACGATATGTTCATAAATGATATATTTTATTTATATAAAATTACAAACCTTTATTCTCAAGTAGTAACTACCGAAAAACCATGTAATTCCACCATGTTGAGATTTTTGCCAAAATTTTCGATCACTGCACGCATGTAGTTGAACGCAACGACAATCACCACTAAACTAAATCTAATTCTTATCAATTGCAGTTTTTTTTTGGTTGTGACGTGGCACACAAACCTGTCCAGACGCATCAAAAATTCTGTAAACAAAGTGTGCGTTACCTACGTAGCAATTAGAAGGTCATAATAAAAATATTTCTCGAATTTTATAAATTTTCTTTAAATCAAATTGTATATTTAACTATGTACTTATTATTCTTTATTATAAGTACGTTATTTGAAATGTTTCAATATAATTATTCTTCTTCTTAAATTGCTGTTAAAAAATATTTACATTTTTGCGTCCTGCATGATATTGTTTGTTTTATATAAAAACATTTTGTAGAATAATATCACAATGTATTAAAACAATAAGAGATGTAATAACATAATTGATAGTTGTCGAGTTGATATTGTGCACAATAACATTGCATGCAATAAGTGCACAATGTGAATCAACAAATGATATTATTTAGTTAATATTAGGAAATGTTTAAATATTCCATGTTTGAATCACGCTGTAGATGCGATTTCATTAAATCGAAGCAATAAGCGCAGTGCGATAATAAGTTCTATAGTTGAGCGCTGCAAAGAAAACGATGTCAATGCGAATCGACATCAACACAACAATAAAACGCTTCCTGATTGATGTTTCAATCAATCGATTAAAAATGCAGCAAAATTGTATTTTGCACAATGCGTGTGTGAGTGAGAAAGAAGACGGCAGCGCATCGCATATAATAATTTGCATAAAACATTTTCTAGGTTATTAGATTAATATGCGCTTCATCTTCTACTAGTCGGTGTAGACAACTTTTTTCTCTTAATATTAGAAGTAAAAATGCGCACACGCTTATGTATATTAATCGTATTTTAAAAGTGAGGAGAAAGTTTGATCGCGTTCAGACGTGCGGTTTAATAAGTCTAGGAAAAATGTTTAATGATTAATTGATCGATTTTTATTGATGTTGATTGATGGGAATTAATTAATATACACGGTGTTTGCGGATTAAGATTTTTGCTAATAATTATTAAATCGTTTGATGTCGACTATAAATAAAGATGGTTTAATTATTTTTCCGCACGAAACGTTCACGTTAAATTTAAACTTTATGAAAAAAACGCATTTTTTTCGCTTTTAATTGCGCGTATAATAAAAATCGTTAATCTGCTCCAGTTTCTTCCTATGCCTATAAACTTTAAAGCTCTTAACATTAAAATGAAAAATTTACATTATCGTAAAAAATTAAAATATTTTATAGCATTTATGTAAATATAACATAAATATCAATCAGAAGTTAGCTTTTAATACAAAAAAACACATACATAATTTTAATGTTTATTAAAGCATAGTAAAAATGTTAATTACGCATTTTTATGACAATTATTTGAATAGTTGAATTAATTATGGTAATGAGTCGCATCGCAACAGATTCTTCGATATCTACATCAATTTAGTAATAAATCACGATTTATTATACCAAAAATTAGCGAAAGATTATTTTTATTGTGTATCGTTTCGGCGAAGAAACAAAAATCGACGACAATAAATCAGCCGCCTTATCAAGCATTAAACTTAATTTAAAACAAATTGTTTGTCGAATTTTATCTCGAAATCGTTCAGAAAAAACACCGGTTTGATTCGAAACAAGACAGATGTCTAGTTAGAGTGCGCACCGCTATCGTTTGCTCTTTTTTATTGCTCTATCGTTGCTTTTTTTTATATTGCACACGATACATATTATTGTTATTACCTACACGCTGCTGCTGCTGATGAAATTTAAATTTTATAATTTTATTAAAAGCTATTTCCATTCGCAATCTGTGATCGCGCTAACAAACCATAACGCATTCTCATTTGCAGCCGCATTATTATTATACAATGCGTTATTAAATTCAGCTTATTAATTTAATAAAAATATATATTGTAGATGGACCTTCTATCTAGGTATGATAGACGATTTGATATGCAGCATGGCTTCGTTCTCACATCATGCGATCTAGCGCTGTAATTTTATGTGGTTTTGGAATTATTTCGTTTCAGAATTTTCAATCAGTTCAGAAGTCGTATTATTATTATTATTATTCAATGCATTATCGAATTTAGGTTATTAAATTAATAAAAAAAGAGGAACCCCTGCTATAATACATTATTTTATAACACGGTTTTCGTCTAATACGATTAAAGTCTCTCTTTGTGTGGTTTCACTACACTACAAAAAGTATACAGTTAAATATATATCTATAAATGCAATTTTAGAATTTATTGTTAATATTTTAAACAGGATAATTAAACTAACAATTTTTAAGCGCTTCAAGTACTTATCAAATTATTTCGTTTGCGAATTTCTAATCCGATCAGAAGTTGCAACAGCATTATTATTAAATATTCAATATATTCTTGTATTTGGGTTATTAAATTAGTAAAGAAATATATTATACATAACACTGACACGATTTTCTCAAATACGATTAATTCTATTTTATGTGCGGTTTCAAAATTATTGAAAAATTATGATTATAAACATACGAAGATAATTCAACGGATAATTGTTAATAAATAGATGTTTAAATTTACAAATCTACTGAAAACTTAACAAATCAATTCTAAAATTGCATTTGTAGATTGCCTTTTAGCTTTACGAACTTTGGCAACAATATATTTCTGATTAGCAAGTTCAGAAGTCACAACAGCATAATTTCATATTATTCAGTGTATTTTTGAATATAGATTATTAATTGAATAAAAGAATAGAGAAGCCTCTACCGCATGGTAATATATTATGACGCGTATTTTTCGAACACGATTTTTTGTGCGGTTTTGAGATATTACGATTGAAACTTGTCATTAATTTTACAGAAATGTCGTTGTTGTCTTTTCACTAAAAATTCGTCAAAGGTTAATTTAAAACAAATCTTAATAATTATTCAAATTTACAACATGTTTTTAACTTTCCGAATGAAATGAAAAATAGCATTTGTATGTTATTAGACATAAGTGTGTGGCCTTTTTTCCAATCATTAGAAGTCAAATTAGGATTAGTAGTATAATTTAAATTTAGGTTATTAAATTAATAAATAAAGTAAATAGACTACACATATTACACCATTCTATAATACGGTTGTGTTCTAATACTATTAGATAATTTCGTACAAATTAAAATTATCAGGATTGATAATAATCAGATATATCAATTCTGTTTGCGAATGAATGGTAAAGTTGTCTTTGACTGTTGTCGGTTACGCAAAGCTTAATAATTGATATTATCATGGTAACGACTGAATAATTATTAAAATAAATATTGGTTTTACGTACTCTTTACGCAATGACCAGTTCGTAAAGTGAAGTAGCCGCTATACGAGTAACTTGTTTCTTCCATTAAAGCAATATCGGAATAAATTCCAACTTGATAATTTCGTTTTAACTTTTCATAATTTATGTAGAATTGCAGAGGAGTTGTGAAATAAAAAACTTTATCCTTTATGTGCCGTTTAATGGGAGGGTTGCTTGATTAATAAAACAATTTGTGAATTTATCCAGTAAAATTTTAATAAAAAAGGACAAAACATAAGTAAGTTACGTAGATATTTTCCAGTGTTCGCTTATCTTATTGCCCTTTTATTGTATCATCACAGCTAATTGTCACTAAATTTGTGTGTATAATATTCTTTATAATGTAATGTCCCAGAAGAAAAGTTGTATAATTAAATTAATTCCAGTATAAAGTGTAGAGTGGAAACAATTAGAAAAAGGTAATAAAACGTCCCGACGCGTATTTTATTGTCCACCCTGTATGTATGTGGAATTGCATAAACATTTGAATCTGCATACAATAATCGTCATGTAATAAACCATTACTAATAAATGCAAAATGAAAGTATTTATTTAAAATATATATAACTAATGTAAGGTAAAAATAGAATAAATTTATGCACTATACGTATTATATTTAAAGCAAAAACATGCCAACGAGCAAGTAATTAAAAAAGCGCAAACGCATGAGAAAATAGCCATGTCTTGTATTATATAGTTCGCGTTTCATTCTCTGGTTGTATAGTATGTACCTTTTTTTTTCTTTATTTCTATATGTATAAACTCACTCATGTATTGTATAATACAGCAACACACACATCACGAGGAAATGAATAAAAATAGTGGAATTAGGAAGTGAATTGGATCTCTATTTATTATATAATAAAATTCACACATTGCGCATTATTTCAATTTCAATACATTTCCATTAAAATTCGCTGTTGTTTGAAATTCAGCGCACAAATTAACACTTCATTAAAGCGGCAACAATTCACACCGCATTCAAAAATAAATGTTGTAAAGTTTTTATTTGATTTAGCAAAATATATATATATTTTACATTTTACAACAACTATTTGACAACCGGCGAAATTATGTGGTTCTTGTGATAAATGTAACAACATGTCGTTAATGATGCGATTAGCATAAATATTATTTAACAGTACTCGAGTGTGCTAAGCGCCATCTATGCCAGGCTACAAATAAATAATCAAATTTAATTTGCCGAGTGCAAAACTGTACATTTCAAGCAACAACTTAAATGGCAGTCGTTGATAATATTTTTATTGTTGTATGGATGTTGTTGTGATTTTCATATGTGTTAAGATGATTTAAATTGAAATCTGTGTGATAATCATTTGCAAGTAGCAGCGACGTCAATTAGAAATTCATCATAATAAATTCGCATTTATTTGATTCTTTTTTTTTCTTCTGCTGCAACGGCGATGATTGAAATTGCATTAAATTTTACAATGTGAAATTGATTTATGTTGCCATTATTAGAGATAGATAAATTTATTTGCTTACTTATAATAGAAATCATTTCCTTCTAAATTATATTTTAAATAGATGTTTAATTTTTTTGCATGATTTCCTATAGGAAATTATTTATGAATAACAAGTTCACATCGCTGATTTTAAACATGCTAAAGTTTATTTTTAAATTATCAATAAACATGCAATTTTAATATAGGTAATCTGTAGGTAATTATTACTTTAATTTAAATTAAGTTAGAAAAACATAATATTATATATGATTTTTAGCCCACCCTGTAGTGTAGATATTAAAACTTTCAATCATATTTTAATTTGACGCAAAATGGAATGATTTATGTTTATTAATTATTATTAAAAACTAAACATAAAATGTCTAATAAATTTATTAATTTGCTGATCTTTTTTCTCTAAATCTTTAATGAATATTAACCACCTATAAATATGCAATAAAATTAATTTGTTTTTAAATAAACTCTGTAATTATTTTGATTAAGTGATTTATTATTGGTAAATTATTAATTTTAATACACCATAAAGTTCTTGCCACGATCATTAGAACACTAAATTTTTATAACATGTTTTAATTATTCCACACACGCGCACACTTAACCGACTAATTAACCATAAATTTAATTTACGAAATCCAACTACCATGCTGTTTATAAACAATTTCCAATTAACGAAATTTGAGCGGACGAGTTGGTAGAAAGAAAATAGCGTTGGTAAATCGTAAACTGATGTAAAATGTAAATTAAACATTGGAAATTCATTAAATTTTGAACATATTGTTAATGGTGCGCGCTGAACATTTACAACTCTATTAAATTGAAACATTCGCTGATCGTAAAAATGTTGTCCTTTACTTCGAATCAAACATTAAGATTAAGTAAATACGTGTGGAGGTAAAATAATTTCGGTGTAATAAATTGTGAAACTTTTATGATTTTTTTTCCTGGGACCTGGGCCTGCGTGCATTTACGGAATATCAAATTACTTAATTTAATTTTCACCGCGTGCACAAGAACAATTAGGTTTTTTGGAAATTTAATAAGAAAGTTTTTTAAATTCTTTTTTTTAGGCATCCTGCAGAAGGTTATTTAATAATATTTGGACTGTTTCTTTCAAAACTTGTTTCATATATGGCAATGGCTTTAATAATGAAGCATTTAGTTAATTTAAATTAATATATAGTAATTATTTTATAAAAGAATTTATAAATAAATTTTTGGGCAAAATATGGCAAAGATTTTAATAAGTTGTGTACTTCGTGCCTTTATTTGAAACATGTTTCTTTTCATGGAATTTAAATTTTTTACCTTCCATTGATCTTTTTATACTTATTCATTTTTTTTAATTAATTTTTTTCAATATTACAAATCGTAGAAACAATCTGATTACATTGTTATACTTTAAAAAGCAAATTTTGATTTTGTTTTATAGAAAACGTTATCTTGTTTAAGTAAGGTTAAACCAGTTTGAGTAAAACGAATTGAAAACCCATGATGATATGACAAATATGAAAAATCACTCAAAAAAAGCGATCGATTTGTATAATATAAATCAAAAGTCCGGTTTAAGAATCCCGTCTACAATTGTAACCGAACATGCACTTCAATCAATCATTTTAGTAAATATTTCAACTGCACTTAAATCCTCACAGCACGAATCAACGTTTTAACCTTGTTTCTACGTGTTAATTACTAGATAAATCAATTAACCGAGATGTTGCGCCGTCAAAAACGCATTTCGAATGTGCGACACGATTTTTTTCTCTACTTCCAACTAGAATTATAATATAATATTTCAAAGACAACGACGCGACGCTGTCGTAAATCAAAAATTGTGATGCAGCATTACGAATTCGTATAGTTTTCACACTACGTGTGTGCCTATTAATTAAAATATCTGTGCTAGGACGAATTGTAGCGTTTTTTTCTGCTGCTAGAAACAAAAAATAAATTCAATATGGTTAATTAGATATAATTTTATTAATTTATGCATTAATATTTTTCTATGCGAATGTATAATTAATACTACAACTATAGTAAAAAATATGATTAATTATTAAATTGGTTTTTATCTAATTTAATGCTTAGCATGTTTTCGCTGTTTTTCTAAATTAAATTCCTCGATGAGTAAGTCTGCGATTAGTGAAAAAAAAAACGACATGAATATATGAGATATATAATTTTATAAAATTATATCATAGCGCCTAATTTGCTCACGTATTTAACAACTGTTATCAACTTGCTTAATGGTATATAATAATGATGATATTTTTTTAACTCTATATGAGGTTCAATAAGCTGCGATTTATTCAAATTATAGTTTCATTGCGCTTTTTTGACCACCAGCAAATAATTTCAATTACGCCTTCTCAAATACATGATTAGAAATTTGTTTCTTTTTCATTTTGTTTTTTTTTTTGATGAACGTGTGCGTGTCATTTCATTGAACGATTGTGCCGTATAATAAATTTGTTTGTTTTTTAAGTCGTTTGTTCAATGTCTGTCTGCTTTCCACATTTCCTCACTTTTAATGACATGTTAATTATTAGTGCAATAAAGTAATTAGCGTATTAATAAATTAAACAATAAATCAATATCATTAATATCTAACTGTTTTTAGGCAATGTTTTGCTATTGTGTAGTTATTTTGTGAAAAAGATAAAATTCTGTAAATAATTTAACATTAGAATTTTATTAGTTGAGTTTTTGTATATTTACACATTCGAAAACATATAAAAAAAATGTTTAAAATATTTAGAATAATTAATTTTCACCAATATGTCTATACTATAATAGCTGACACTTTCTATGCAATCTTAAGAATTTGTAGCTTTCTTTCAGAATGATCTATATACCTACAATAGAATGAAATAAAAAAGTATCTTGCAAAATTATTGCAAAAACTAATGATATATGTTCATGATTTTTCTTATACATTTTCATGAATTTTACGTTCCTCAATATAATGTTCTCTTAGAAGGTACAGAAAAAAAAATAGTATAAAAGTCGTTTAAAAATATCCTAAATGGGGTTGCTATTCAACTAAACGTTTTCGTGTTTTTGTGCGAGGAAAAGACGCTTTTGTATTTGCAAAACTTTTTCTTCAAGTTTCATGTAATTATTTTTCATTTTATGCTGTAATTCCCTGGTAGAAATTCAAAAAATTAAACATAATGTAATTTTTAATAAAAGAGTAGAAGAAGTTGAGATAAGATTTATGAAAAACTTCCTTTTATTAAATTATACGCTATTACATTATCATCAGATCAACAACATCATTTTCATGCAAATATTAAGGTTTATATAAAATGTAGCAAATATTTATTCTATTTTTGCCTCTTTTGAAATTGCAAGCAGTTTAATTAAAAAGTTTGCTGCAGTTGAGATGTTGTAGGTAGGTAGGTATCTACAATGAGTTGTTTTTGTGACCACCAACAAGTAATTTATATAGAGAACGAAATCATTTTTTCAATGTTATGATTAATAGTGCAATAAAGTAATCAACGCATTAATAGATTATACAACAAATCAATATCAATAATATCCCGTACATTTTTTAAGAATAGCTTTATGCTATCGTAAAGCATGAAATATGTAATAAATTGTTGCTGCCATTACGACTGAGCATTGCAATTTAATAATAAAACATAAAACATCGATGAGATTAATCTATCGATACTCAATGGTAAATGTATTCAACTCACTGACAATTCGTCATTTATTAAATAGATTCCCACACAATATAATAATTAAAATTGATATTTTATATAGAAATACGCAGACAGACAGAGAAAGATACGAAACAAAAAATAAACTAATTCATTCTGATTGGTTGGAAGCTTAATTACAATTTATTTATCGAGAAATATCGATTTATAATGAGCGTAATTTAAGCCAATAGAAATTTTTTCTACACTCGAATAGAAATTTTTTTTTGTTAATTACACACGTATAATATTAATTAGGCATATGGTGCTCGTAAATTCGTCATTTTGTTGTGCGCCTTTTTTTATATATATGTATATGTATATATATATATAAATTATTTTATTTATTTTAAACATGTGTGGAAATTAGCTAAAATTATTTATGCATTATTAATGAACATGGAAGCGAAAATTGCGCAATAAAAATGACAAGTTTTATGTATGAGTAAAATTATTGTTTAAAATCCAGCTAAATTTAAAATAAGTAAAAAGTTGATTGGGAAAAAAATCGTTTGATTATTAAAGATTTTACACTTGGTTTTTATATGAAAAATAACAAGACGCGGACACGTGCGCTGTCATTTATTCAAACAACGACAGTAAAAAGTGGCATTTTTTACTAAAAGTACACGCATACGTAATAAATCGTCGAATGCAATGCAAAGGAGGAAGTTTCTTTAGAAAATTATTCAAATTATTGCAAGTTTTTCAAGCGTGTGCACTCGTTAGCTGATTGATGTCGATCGATTAATCGCAAAATAAAATCGCGACTAATTATCCCGAAACTCGTCCAAATAGAAAGAAGCAATATGGTGGCGTTCGATCGACAAGAAACACGCCGAACATTTATTATTTAATAAAATAATAATATTCATGGAATGATAGATGTTTTACATCACATAGTGTACATTTATTTAAATAACTTTGCACATTATTAATACATACATACACTTGTAATGTATGTTAGATTTTATAATGACGTGGAAATGTTCTCATGCGAGCGAGCGAACGAGCGAACGAGCGAACGCGCCAACTTTGGCGTGTCAATAAAGAAAACTGTTTGTTTGTTGATTATAATTTTTTGGGAAAAAAACCATGTTCGTATAATTAAGCGCTAATTAATTATCTATTCGTTCGTTTCTGACATCGACATATATACAGGGCGAGATTTCAAATCAATTGATTTGCATTGCGATCGTGTAATTTATCTTTCATCGCCGTGAGCGTTTGAAAAAATATCATTTCCTAATCGTACTTATTAGAATATCGTATCTAAGTAGATTCGAGCGATATTATAATTTTATCGATATCGATTTAGATGTATGTAATTTTATGTTTTTATTAACTAGTCCCCAGATAAAAGGTAGGATAAATATTGCAGTTGCTCGATCATACTACAATCTTTAAATTAAATTGCTGCACAAATTCTTATTTATTAATATATTAATGTCAACATTTTGGTTTTACTCACTTGCAGAATATATTACGTCAAAACAATTTTTTGAATTTTAATTAAAAGTAGTTTAAATTCAATTTGCAATATAAAATTGTATTGATTTATTCCAAAATCAATTTATAATCTAAAATAATAAAACCATAAAACAACAAATTGGAAACAAGACAAACAAAAAACTAGTTAATTAATTATAAAACATGTACATAACAAAAGTACTTTATATATAATTTAAAGAAAAATATAATTAATAATTCAAAAATTACTTTATATAACTAGGCAAAAGTAGAATAGGATTTTAAATTGACACACTGTATAAACAAATAAACAAATGAAAGTAACATTTAAATAATGTGAGATTAACTTTCAACGAAACGTACTCACTATCGTTATTCAATTATTTATTTGTTTACTGCGTTCGTGCCAATCTAATTTTAATGAAGAAGCTACTGCTGCTACTGTCGTTATGCTTTTTATTGCTTGTAATGTTGCGATAGAGACAAGTTTAATTAAAAACATAGACGAATGTTGATGCAGCGAAATGATTTCAAAGTTCATTTAAATGAAGGCAATGTGGTGGGATCGTTGCTAAGATAATTGAATAGCGAATTCAATTATCACAACATATTAAACGCGCATTATTTGTAGATGCAACAAAATGCGAATAAAACAACATCTTTTTGATGCAAGACGACACGTTTTCCTAATAAATCAAATATTATTGCCATATAAATCTACATACATACATTTCGCTTCACCTGTACAGCCTATACAAATTCAAATTGAAATATTTTCAATTTTAGAATTTCGAATTGTTCGAGGTTAATTAAGAATTATCGTAAACATATCAGGGAGTCGTTGTATTTTGTTGAGTAATTTAAACTCGCATAAAATGCAATTTTGTATTTTATACCTTCCTAATAATTAGCAAGCGGTAGCACGCACTTTTTTGCGCTGAAAGAATGTTATTACGTTTCCACGTACTGTTTGCTATAAATAAACATTGTAGTATGTATTAGTTAACCAACTGGCTAACAACTTTGCAAAGCATTAATAACAATATACGATACGAAATTAGATAAAAAAAGAGCGAGCGATGATGATGATGAAAAATCCACAACAGTAAGCGATCGTCAAGCTTACAATGGTTAATAGAATTAAAGTTGCTAGTTGCTAGTTGCTAGTTGGATGGGCAATAAATTTGAAACATAGGTACTGTACTACGCGTACAATATTATGGTACATCGGAAATACATAATTGATTGTGTGAATTGGGATTGTTTTGTTCATTCTATACGGCGTTTTGATAATAAACATATCACGCTAAAATTGATCGCCATGACGTAATTAGCGGACATGATGCTCATAGAGTTTGTTCAAATAATCAACAAATGCAACAATGTACTATGTTTATTATTCTCATTTTCTAAGCTTGAATTTCCAATGAACAAAATTACTCCAATGCCTTGAACTTTATTAAAATAATTAAATCAATAGCACGTATTAATAATGTAACTGTTAGCGATAACATCGCGCCGTTAAACCAACCACTTTACGCGCGCATATTTTTATTGGTAATTTATCAGCGACGTGATAATTAAAAAATGTCTTTGATGTGAATGTGAGTAGCTGGTTGCAATAAAACGAAAGTGTGCACTGCGCGTCTACATAAAATCCCAAACGAAAAGATAAACGTAATATGGAAGAAGAGAAAAAAAAGGTGAATGTGTAATAAATAATTTATGGCCGATAAATGGCGTAGTAAATTTGTAATCGGTGTCGAACCGAACAACATATAGTAGCTGTTATCATCTTGTCAATATCGAAACAGCGATGTGAATTAATGTGTGGGTAGATCTAACTAGACACTCATTTTCTGCGCGATACTCTCTACCTATAACAAAAAAAAACGATTTTTTTACATCGATAATCGTCGCATGTCAATGCTGCAATTCACAACCAGCGACGTTACCATCCGACAATTTTCATACAAATTATAATTTTATTAATTAATGATTCATTCTAGATATAGCTTGCTTTTAACATCAAAGTTTCTTATTTAAAATTCTATACGTAAATATGTCAATATTATACAAAATATTGCAATGTTACAAGTAAGTCATTATAAAGCAGTTGATATAAGCTCGATAAAAATAATTATACACATCGTAGCCTAGGATTTAATCTACCTGTGATTTATTTGTGAAATCCACAGGATTAATATAGATTTGCATAAAATTTGATTCTATGATTACCCTTCATTAACATAATCAAAATTTTTGATGCAAATATCTTCTTGGCAAAGCCTTTTACTTGTTTAACAAATTTATTGTAAAAATTTGAATATAACTAGTATTTTTGTAGCATTTACTAATTTTCTAAATGATTTTGACAAAATTGAAATTTTTAATTAATCTTGTTGAAATTGTAGGTACCTAAATTGTATTTTTACTCGGCTTAATAAATCTCTGATACGCCACTGATCTTCACCATGAATTGTAAATGTTTTAACTACACTAATTTAACATGCACATACAACAATTATGCAAATATTATGACTTAATCCAAACTGATTATCAATCGCATCAATAATATATCGACATCGAAAAAGAATCAAAACAAAACGCGCGCCGTGTGAGCCGATGATCATCGATAAAAATGTTCATTCGCTGCAATTATGAAATGGATGCGTCGCATCAAACGGCGTCTAATTCCGCCTAACGGCCATCAAGCAGCTTTGTAATGCGTCTTCGATTTGTAATTGTTAGTCGAGAAACAATCGTTCAGGCAATTAAGGCGCATTTTGTGGAAATAAAACGGGCTGGTTAATTGATTATTTGCCATCGTGCTCATACACACACTCATACACACACACGCTCGCACGCATCTTCGTAATCGCGTTGCTGCGCTTTGATTGATCTTCTTTTTTAATGACCGATTGGTGGTTAGAACGTGCTCAAACTGTTTGACAGGTTTTTGAGTTCATTGCTACAGTTTAGCGTAAATGTAAGCGTAATCTCGAAGTGAATTAACTGATTATTAAAACGCAACTTTAAACTCATTTTCTTTAAACTGACAAGTACCTTACTTTAATTATAGAGTATAAATGTTACATTTTAATAAAACTTGCAGAAGCTTCGCATTGCTACCTGCATTAATTAAAAGAATAATAAAACTGATTATGAAAAGCAATGTAATCGCAATAATATAAATATTATGTACTGACATAACATTAGTTAAAACTACTTTAACTGTCTCGTTAAAAATGTAAGAAGCATTTTCAAATAATACTTTGTACTTGTTATTTTCATTGATAAATTGTATCAACCTGCTTTAATTAAAAACTTATTATAAAAACCAATAAATATCATATAAAGTCTAAAAAGACTGTAACTGTCTCGTTTATAAAAATAGCCCCCGGGCTTCTAGGTGCATGCTATGTTATCGATTGATTTATTTATAGATTGTCGAGAAAATAATAATTTTGCAAGGAAATTTTTCTTGAAATTAACTGTCAGCACATGTATTGTAGGATTTGTGATAATTCGTTTGCAATTAAATTATACAAAACATTGTTCACTGTAAATAAAACTTTCTATGCAGTTTCTTAACTTCATAAACTATTAATGACATTTAAAAATGATAAAATATTTCGAGAAAGTCAATTCAAATCAAAAATAATTCTTTTCATCGTCGCTATAAAAAAATTTAATCGTCAGAGTATGTTCATGTACTTACAATATTTTAGCAACGTAAGAATGGATTTCTGAAAGAGAAAGAAAAAAAGCGCTAAACTTTCAAGTTTTATAGTTCTCTCAATGAAGAAAAAAAGTGGCTAGTTTTTGTCGTGTCGGAAAACATTTCGCTAAACCAGCAAAAAAACGAGAACATTTTTCGGCAAACTCCTACATGCTCGTCTAAGCGGAAACCGGGCAAATAATTTATCATCCCCATACACAACAGTTTTCCGCACACTTGAGCCGCCCTGTATAATCAATCACAAAAACGGCCATCAATGCGTACTTGTGCACGTTGCACATCCATTTAAATTGAGCATTCAGCATATGGCAAAAAAGAATGAAAGTGATTCTCGGTATCGAAATAAGAGAGAAAAAAATCGTTAGAGGATAAGCTAACTGTCCATGCAAAGAAGATGAAGGCTTACCAGATGTTGTCCTGCTGGTGCAGAGTGCTGCTGCTGCCGTACATATAACCACCAATAATACCTCGTTGAAGAGGTCACTACTCCGCTAATAGTTCCACACTCAATACACTCTTAGACAAGTTACAGAAAAAAAAAACATCCAACATGAATACATACATACACACACACATACACATACAAACACAGACACGAAACGTATTGATCGCTTTACTCACTGATTTATTACATCAGATGAGCAGCAAGACAAGAAAAAAAAACGCGCCATGTCTATCTATGTAAATTTTTCGATAAAAAAATGAAAATCTTAATGATAGTTTATTATGATTTTTTTAATAATAATTTAATAAATAATTGCGCGCATGTGGAATGTTTTGATTGCGCGATGAAACGAAATAAAAAACAACCGATTTTTGATTGGCAGCTTATTAAGCTGTTAAAATTACAAAAAATTAATTTTCTATAAATATATACAGGGTGGGTATGAATAATGCATACGGCAGGCGGCGCAGACAGCATTAATTTATAATTAATACCTTTCGCGCCCAAAAAATTCTAATCGTCAAGGCAATGGAATGATCTATTGGCGATCAAATTACGATACGCATAAATTTTTATTGCTCGCGTCTAATATTTGATAACAAACATTTCCACGTAATTGAGTTATTAAGCACTAAAACCGCCGTTTTTTTTCTCTCCTCTCCTCACATCGCCGGCAATAAAATTTTATGATGCGGCTCACAGCAAAATTTATTAATATTATTATTATTGTTGTTGTTTGGCGTCGTTGCTTGTATTATTTGTTGTAAGGTGTTTATGCATTTTGCGGCGCACGATGGAAAAGCAGCTGTGTGACGTTTTTGACATTAAGTGGACGTTGCCAAGCGCGCTCGCAGAAAAATTTGGTCTTACTGTTTTTGCGTATCATAAAATTGCGTTTTGTTCAGCTATTCGAGCAAATTGCTTGCATCATTCGAATGGTAAAATAAACGATGAAGATAGTAAGTAATAATTGTGTTTATAAGCCTGCTTAGTGATTTTTTTGCAATCGAACATTATTAATCGAATTAAGTAAAAATTAAAATTAATTTGAAACATAAACAATTAAGAGATTTACTTATTATAACGTAAAAAGTAAAGCCCTTTCATTTTCAGTTACCCCAAAGAATCAAGTTACTTGTTTTATATATTGTAGCTGGATAGACGAATTATTCCTCTATACATATTAGATTTATGAGTATTATACTGTATTCTGCAAAAAATATTTTGAAATCAAATCATGAAATAGATTTACAACCCACTCCAGTTATATATAAACCGATTTGTAGTGATCAGCAGTAATAATTAACCATTATTTTATTATCCGATTATTTAGTATTCCACGTAATGTTGATGATTAGTGTTCGTAGTAGAGCAAACAATAATTGATAGACATATATTCATAATCTATTGTATAATATTGAATAAAAATGTCAGCAAGAGTGTTATTTACAATTATTATGCTTTACTTTGAAGTATTAATTAGCACTCGTCGTTATGCAACAGGAATTTTTATATTAAAGTATACCTTTATAATACACTTTGCTTATTATTGAGTCAATATTACAATATATTGAATAAATATTTTTGCAAAAAGTACATGTTGTGGTAAAAAAATGGTAACTCTGAGAATCACACTTTTGCTACACAATACTGGGGATGCTTTTAGATAAAAATTATTTAAGCAAAGTAAGCAGTTAAAGAAATTTCATTTGATTTTTTGCATCAAACCCTTCAATTACACTTAATGTATAAAATATTTTTTTCAATAAACATTATTCGTTTCTTTTCTAAGCCAGTGAAGCTTAAATTCGATTATTTTTTTAATTATCTAACAGCGACGATTATTAGTCGATCAAACATTAATCGTTTTTAATTAAAATTGAGCAAATGGATTAATCTGGTAGCGGTTTTTTTATAATAATAAATAGATTTATCGTTGGTTGGCGCTGTTGTGCAAAATGCCACAGCAACAACAATAGAAAATTAATTTCTATAAATAAATTATAATAATAACACTTTTTCATAATAGAGCTCTAGCTGACTGACACGAAAATCAATGCGTAACTGGAAGTTGAATTCTAAAATAACAACAAACAAACAACGAACAACAGCAGCAACAACAGCAACAATAATAATAATAAAAATAATGAATTTGAATGCGAATCAAAACGCAGATGTTTGATTTTCATTAAATGCTAAATCCGCTTTTTCCAACGAATTGAAAAACTTGTAATCCTAATCATCATCATTACAAATGATTAACTCCACATATAATTTCTAAATTAATAGATAATTTGCGTAATTAGATCGCATCTAGCCGAAATATTTAATTTATTCAAAACCTCACACATCGCTATTAGACTTCTTTTTTTAATATTTCATTATTGGACACCGTCTATAATTTGTTATTCTATAGCCTTAAACCTAAAATTATAACAAATTACAATCTAATGTGCGTGTAGATTGCATAATTTCATAATTGTCATCATTTCATTGTAGGTATTAGCTAAACATTTCCATTCTGATTGCTTTACTCGTATACCTACCTATAGAGGTAGGTACGCGTTTCGCGTTTATCATCTCGCCAATAAAATTCTAAGTATGGTTATTAAACATTTTCGAAAAGTTTTATTAGACGAATCAATAACGTAGACGTTTAAAGTGCAATTTTAAGTTAGGAAACTAGACAGTTGTCGGCATTATCTTCGCATAAAAAAGTTTTCGTTCCGCGAAAAGAACTTTGCTTAAACTAAACGAAAAGTTTTTCGTAATCATTGCAGTTTTTATGTTTTACTGCGCAATTCAAACTTTTTCCCTTTTATACATACATATATATATATATACAGTATGATTAAGAGATGAATTAGAACAACTTTTGATTAAAACTTTCGGCCCCCGCAACACGTCCTAACTAAATAAATAATTATTTCCACAGTGACATTTATATAAAGTAAGTAATAGGTTGTTAACTTTCAACCAAATACAAACAATAAAATCGCTGTCATGTCATTACTTATTTGTTTATCTACCGTTTCCAAACAAATTAATTTCAAAATCACACATTTCTATAGTGTGTGCAGGGTGTCCCAGAAATAACAAGCATAAAATAAGTGAAAATACCCAAAGAGAAAACATTTTTGTTAATCTACGACTTTAGAATATTCTAGAATAGATTTTTGTCATTTTACATAGTATTAAATGAAGCGTTTATTTTGAAAGTGATGTAAGTCAATTTTCCCTTGCTTCGAAAAAATTCAAAGTTAACATATTTGTTGCTATGCAATGTCATTTAGCGACCGATTTTAAATTGTACAAAACATAGAAATTTTTAAAGAATTTACGTGAAATCTCTTTTATTTCAAAAATGGACTTATACCCCTTTCGAAATAAAGCGTCCAAATAATCATAAATATTCTTAAATAAGTCAAATATGTATCAAAACATTTTTGTTACTCTACGACTTTAGAATCTTCTACAACAGACTCCTTTTCGTTTCACAGTGTATTAAATAATCATAAAAATTCTTAAACAAACCAAATATGTAACTAACCATTAAATAATAGTTAAAAATTATTGGTACCTGTTTTTAGTCGTAGGAGACGGTGGCGACCTACAAGAAGAACACATAAATTAATTAGAAAAATCCACACACACACACACTCACACAGCAAAGGTAATAATTTTTAGCCGGAGCGTATAAAAAGAGTGATTAAATCGAAAAACTAGGCGCATCAATAGCGAAATTATCATTAGAAAATAATTAATTAACACAACCAGTTGATAAACCACATCGTACGTTTGAAAAAGCGCAGCCCATAATAATAAATAACAATCCATTTCATTATTAATTAGATGAAATAAAGCAAATTAATTGCCATTGATTAAACGCAACAACGATGCGATATCTCATTTTCATTTGCAAGCAAAAAAAACGGCGGCGCATATATAGGTAACATTTTATGCGCGCACGGTCGATGCGAAATAAATTTTCCAGCTACTCACAATATTAATGATTAATTTGCCACTTTCCTTTCGATGTGCGCAAAAATAATATTTATGAGTGTAGGGATTTGCATAATTATTCGCAAAACGGTGCGATTTTAGTGCTATACCGGATAGTTGTGTGACGGTTGAAGAATGATGATTATTTATAGTGTGTGTTTAAGCTATCGGAAAAAAAATATTAAAATAAATTAGCTTTGATTTATAACTGAAATGCAATAAATAATATTTTGATGAAAAAAAAACTGTTGAAATATCGTTAATTAAATCGACCACTTTACTGAAGAGCATCAAAATTATTAACAATGTGTATATATAAATATTTTAAAAATAGTTGACTTCAGGTTATATTTTAATCTAATAAAATTATGTTTATACTAAAAGTTATTTTCGTTTGTTTATGAATATCAAATTAATGGCGTATTACACACAACGAATATTATCGAGAGGATTGTTTTAATTTACACAAATTTGCACACATTATATTTGCAGAGCATCCCAAAACTTGTGGACAAACTAGTAGTAGGTTAAGCAGACAACATCGTTAAAAACTATAATTACCTATATGCCAATCAAATTCACGTGTTAAAGAGGCACCTACTTTATGTTACATAGCTACAAATGATACTTTGACAAATATTTTTAAATTTAACAGCAGCGATCAATGTTCATTCTAAACGACGTGTTTATGCAGACGTGCACTAATAATAGGCTTTTATCTTTTGCGTACTAATTAAGTACTACCTTTTTTTCAGGATAATTTACAGGATCTATTACGGATTATTTTCGGTTACATTTTGTTTTATTTGATTGCCAGTTTGATTAGCATTTGAATGTAGTCATATACTTAATAAGAAATGTACCTAGGTACTATTATTACAATATTTGTCTTCCTAATATTCTAAACTAGCATATTGCACAATTTTAAATTATCTAAACAATTTGGCTCAAGATACAGAAGCAATGTGCACCGACAACAAATTATAACAGACATTTCCTCTGATTTTGAGCATCAACTATCAATTTACACCTGTGGGTGCCTATAGAATTATACTTCTTAGCGATATCCTCTACCCACGCTAGAAGTTTGTCCATGCAGTTATTATAGTTCTACGACTTTCAGTAGATAAAATCTATCCTCTATAAATCCCCTATTGCTTACGCTACTGTTTTACATGTTCTAAACGCAATTGCCTAATTACATAACTATACCTAGATTAGTCTATAATTTAGAGACGAACGCGTTTGTTGCACAAATACCGCCACGATATATATAAGAAAATGTGTTAGACTACTTAAATGCGATTATTAAATATTTTAATAATACACTTTGCATAGAATTTATAAAATTCTTTAAAAATTGCATATTCAATAATTAATATTTAATATTATGTAGAAGTATAAAATTAATAAATTATATTGTTCATTGTAAATTCCCTTAAAAAAGTTGCTTTCATGTAAACGCGATAGCTTGCAATTCTATGACACATCCTATATTTTTAATGTGATTTACGTCGTAGAAGCGAAGAAATGCGATAAAAATAAGATATTCTTTTTCGTCGCTTTTATTCAAAAAAGAAATAATACAAAAGTAAGCTCTTCGCACTTGCCGCAATTCATATTTAGAGTCTGATTTATATGCGCTCGCACACTCACTGGCAATTTCAAAATGTATATTTTTATATTATTAGATACGTCCACAGCTACTTATGCAAAATCGATGATCTTAGAAAGGAAAACAAATTTTAACCAATTTTCAATCTTTCATTCAAATGTACCTACCTAGAGAAGTATGTTACGCTGTACTTTCTTGGATCTACAGCACAACTAATTTTAAACTCTAACTACGTCTTGATTTAATCATGCATGCATGCTTAGACAACTTTTAAGATTGTTAATAAACATAACATTGTTCATAAAAGTTATAGAAGTACCTACTGGAAATAATTCAAAAAGTATCTAATATTTTAAAATTTTTAATCCACCAGATTTTAATATCGCATAGATGATTTTTGCATTTTGTAGCAGCCAACAATGTGTACTCTTCCATTCTTATTATTATTATTAGCTAAGAGCGCCTAGTTGGCAATTAGTTACGCTTGTAAATCATACGATTTTTTTTCTTCCCATAAACAAAACACTAAATTGCGTACAGAATCAATTTGCCATTCCATATTCCAATAATGAAATAAAAAACCACTTAAATTTAATGCGACGCTAAACAAATGAGTATCGGCGCGGCGCGCACGTTTCAATACAACAATTCCAAATTGTCGATTTCGTAGCGCAACGCAACGCAATCATCATTAATCAAGAAATTGGTATGAAGTTAAACCATATAATATATAACTTAACTAATAGTACAGAGAATGTGTTTATATTTAGCGCTTTCCAATTTATCCAATAATTATTTGGTAATTACATATTCATTTCAGCCACTTACTTACAGACGATGATTTTTTTATCTAAGTAATTGATGTTTACGTAGAAATAAATCAAATTTAATTAGTGCTAGAAAAGCGGCGATTTTTTTAACGCACAGCTTTTCAAAACCGGCCCAATAGAAGCGAGTTGTTAAAATATTTTTTAAATCGCGCTAATTGCTAAACGATTATGTTAATATTATAAAACATTTAACGCCGCATTTGCTCATAGCCATGAAAAAATTTTTAAGTAAGTGTAATTCTTTTTTATTTTGGAAATTTCATTCAGCCCGTAAGTAAGTACTTGAATAATGTGCCCTGAAAAAGAGATTAAAACTAAATGATTTATCATCGCATCGTAAACTTTTATAATCGTCATTTAATCGAGCAAAACAATTTTTTCTGCCATCTTTTTTCTTTTTGTTTTAATTAATCTTCGGTAATAAACTCGTAACTAAATTAGTTCATAAACAGTAACAGATTTATTACATCTTGTTATTTCATAAATCGATGCTTCCTCAAACCGCTAATAATATTCAATAATTTATTGAGATAATTATGCTTTTTATTATCTATTTATAAATTTCTTCGTTATTTAATCGCATTAATAAAATCGCCTGCATTATTTTGCAAGACTGTTTTCCATCAACAACAATTTGGCTTTGTAAGTTTGTAGGTTATTTCATACAAACAAGGAAATTATCAGCTTTCCTCATTTCTTGCGCGCAGCAGCACAAAAAAAACTACGCGAAAAAATCTAATTGTAAGCAATTTCATTACTGCATGTTTGTTGTTGCTGCTACTGCTGCTCTGTTCTGATTTTCTTAATCGTGTTTGTGTTGCGCTAAAGTTGTCTCCTTTAGCAGCTTAAATGCGCACTTTATCACACTTTTTTCGAAAAGAGTGTCTACAAACAATTAACCTTAATTATCATTTTATTAAACTATAAAAACGCTAACGCTCATCATAATAATAAATTTTAATCTAAAGTAAATTATTTACAGTTTTAAAAAATAATTTAAATATCTTAAGTATGAAGAGTGTGTATAATAAGCAATCATCTTAGTTAACACCTAATTTTACATAAAATGTATTGGCAATTTTGCAAAGTAGACCTTGATATTGGTTGAACATTAATTTTTTGCAAAACTATTTAAGGCTCTGCACGTAATAATATAAAATGAACCATAAAAATTAGCAATTTTTTAATAAAATCATACAAGAAACAAAAAATGTATTCATTAAAGCAGCCCTAGCACTCATGTTCTGTTATATTTTGTAGACTGGCAATAAAATTGTTATACGATTTTTTCTCAGTCATAATAGTGGCAAATTTCTTAACAATATTAATCATACCAATATATTTCGTTATGTTTATGAAAACCTGATTATAGTATCACTTTCCGGTGCAGTATTCTACACGTATTTTGCATTTGGGTTGGACAGGTCTGCATTAGACGACGCTTCAAGCAATGCCATGCTAAATATCTATTTTAAAACAATTTCCATTGAAAGTGCACGTTTATATTTGCTATTTCATTATTACGTGTGAAAATTGTGACATTTCGATAAATATATCCGATTTTAATTCGCCACTAATAAAGAATGAATTTATGTAATAATTGAAATATTAAATTAAAAATGTTGGGTAAACTATTGTGCTTGACCTTAAAATCATACAAAATATTTGTTTACATTTACGGCGTAACTCCTCAGCCAATAAAAAGCAGAGTTCATGCAACGAAAAAACGTTTAAGCGACGCTGAAGAGATCTTTAACTAAAATCAAGCTGTTATATTAAATATTATTCATTTTATTGCTTGTTAATGCATAAAAATCGTCCGAACATTTTTTTTTCAATCTGAAACGTTGTTGGAGCAACAAACGCGTCCATTTTAAGCATTTTGCATTGCAGCTTTTCTAGAATAAGATTAAATCGTGCTTTATTGTCCATGACATTTTAATGCGAACATAATTGACGATTATTAAACAATCAATACTGCATTTAAACTGACATTTATTGGCACGTTTATGTATTCTCTATCAATGCGAGTAACTTATTGACTTGCTAGCAGTAAAAACTTACTTTTATTATCATCAACATAATTCGCACAACATTTAGCTGTTCTGTATCATTTTTTCTCGACACGATCGTCACTCTGTTACAGTATTCGATAAATCACAATCGCAATCGTATTTGCCATCTGTTTATTAACAGCAAATGCGATTATTTTCTGGTCCATTTACTTCAGATAATTGAATAATAACTATTTTATAGATTTGCAATCGATAATAATTGATTTTTTTCTTTGATATTAATAAATTAACCTAAAACGAATAGAATGATTGATTATTTCTGCAGATCTGCGATACTTTTTTTTATTCATTTTTTTCTCTCTCCGTCTCTCCTTTGTGTAATTTATGTTTATTATTCTATAAAAGCATGCACACGATTTTCTACAGTTTATTTTTCGTTTTATGTGCCTCTGAATGGTTGCAATTACTAAAGAACATGTTTATTACACGATTGGTAGCAAATTATTTAAAAGTAATTTAAATGCTAAATAGTCGCTATTTAGTTATTTTATTTGATATAGAAAGCTGTGTTTCAAACACTGTGTTAAAATGTGTAAATTATTGCGCTAGAATTTTATGCATAATACAATCCTGCCTAATTAAACTTGTAAAGGTAATAAAACGTATAACTATGATAGTCGTGACATTTTTTGTAAAATACATTAACTTAGGAAGGTAAGCATGTTACACAAAACATTGTTTATATTTTAAAATTTATTAAAAATACTTGGATTAATTTTAAAATTCATATTTGTATTAAACCTATTAAACTATTTATCAGCTATGGGCAGATTAATAAGCACTTAGTATTAACAACAATTTACATGTCCTTTGTTTGATTCAGTATATTGAATATTAATAGTGTGAATTAAATAATCAATAACACATACATTAAATAATATTAAATAATAATGCGTTAAGGTTTTTGAACTAAAAATCGCTATTCTTGTTGCAGAAAGTGACCTACAATAACAAGCAAATAAAGCAAACTTACCATTCGTAGCATAAATTTAATTGCAAACATTGTTAAACAAAGTTTATTCGTCAATTTAAAAAGTCTAATTTAATGCCGTATAGTTTTTAATGATTTGATAATAAAATTTTGCGGCTTTAATGATGGTTTACGGTCCTATTTCAAAGCGAATCATTTTATGGATTAGCGAATCGTGTAATTTATACATTAAAATTTAAGGCACTACTATATTTTTATTTGGTATTAAATAGAAAAATATTTTGGTATTATCATATTAATATGGCCTTGATGAAGTCATAAATTACTGTTATACATTCCGAGACCATTTCATTAAATATTTAATAAGAAAATAAAAATATCCTAGCGCGCGCAGTTTGTTTTTTTTTCTACAACTCCAATTTGATTTATTAATATTAATAATAAAATAAAATTTTATCTACTTACTTGATGATTATTATTAATAAAAAAAAGTAGAAATTTTCCATCTGATTTATTAAAATTGGGATATAAATAAACGAAATTTACGTAAACGATTTTCGGTTATTAAAATTTTTAATTGGATTTATTTGTTAGTGACAAAAATAAAGTTAATTAGGCCTAGCTAATAAAACTGTTTCAAAATCACATTTTCACACCAATGAAATTGAATGAAACGGAGAAAACGCAAAAATTAATTAAAAACTGTACTATATAGATAGGTATAATGCGATTTATAAACAATAAATCAGCGCATTGAAACAGAAATATATCGGCAATTAATAGACGAGCGCTAATTAATCGCATATCAATAAACACCACATTGATACCATATGAGCACGCTAAAAATGAGAGAAAAAAAATGGTTTTATAGTGTATCATTCAGGATTGAAAAACGTATAGAAAACCGCACGCGGACAGTTATCATAACTGTTGCGACTGGTTGCTTCATTTTACACAATTAAATTGCGGCAAAAGCTCGTTTAAACTTGCTCATGAACGTTCATCATCTGCATAAGCTTTTCCAACCAGCCCAAAAAGTTGAATTTTATTTTGATGCATTTGCATTTTATATACAGTTGTGGCAATAATGATGAAATGCCATTTTCAGGCTTTTTATACGTATACGTATGTTGTGCATGCATACATATAGAAAAAAGATTGTTGTGTTTTATGTTAATGAGTGCGCAAGAAATGTTGGAAAAAAGCTACGTGCAGCATTTAATGATATGGAAATTTAATTATGCATTGCGTTTGTTTGAGCGCAGCATACATGTCGTATATGTTTTTGTGTTTGGCTCGTGCTAATCTATCGCAAAATGTATACATATACGTTATATACGTATGATTTTTTTCCAGTCAGTTGACATACGTATATACCATAAATTTGCCTACTTTGGAGTCAAAAATATTGTTACAACAAATCAGCGAGTGGGTAATAAAACGTGAAACGATGCCTTCAAAAAGGTTACAATTTGTTGAAATAAACGAAATGATTTTATATAGCAGCAGATGTATTTTCAAGCTTCCTTTTTTGATCTTTACAAATTAGATTCTTTGACTTTAAAATATACACATGGGACGTACAGCAAAAAAAAATGCATTTCAACAGTTACTTCATCCAAATTTAACTAATGGAAGCATTAATGTTTAAGTGACATTAAAGTTGCAATCTACATTTTTCCTGCCTCGCACATAAAGAATATTATCATATAAAAACATTATAATATTTAACGCTTTATTAATTTATTACAGAGACTATCATAAGGAAACGCGACGTAAAAATTTCGAAAAAAATATCATTTACTTATTATTCATTAAAAATTAATAATCTACATCTATATACGTATATGTATAGTATAGAATTTTCCAAGAATGCTTTATTACTTATGCCTTAAATATTATTATTATTTATTTTTTCTTTTTTGATTTATTGCATGCCATGACAAAAAGATAAAATAACACTCATTAAAAATTTATAGTATTCATATATCAATTTGTTAGATTATGGTTTAATGTTTACGGAACGTCCAATGTATTCAGATATTTTTCAGCCTATTTCTTTAAAAATATTTTTGCTAAAAATCGGTCGTCTAATTACTGATTATACAATATACTCTTTTAAATTTTACGAAGATATCTCTTAACTTATTTGCTACTAGAACGTTTTTTAAGCAATATGGAAGCTGTGAACTACAAAATATACAACTTTAAAAGATTAGTTGCAAAGTTAGTGAAAAATGATGTGTAAACTAAAAAATCAACGCAATTGCAATTTTGCTTATATGTTATCTAAGTATATATTTATTGTTCAATATAAAAAACTTTGTAATACGTAAATGCAAATGCAGTAAGAATTCGATAAATGTAACAGGGCTGATTCTATTTCTCCAAATTATTTTCAATTAGCAAATATTGCAACTATCGGATAAATTTTGAAATTTCGTTTATTTTGAAAGAAATCCTGTGAAAACGAAGAGGAAAAATAATAACAAAGAAAATAAAAGAAAAATTAATAATGAAACTTAAACTCTAAATGAATATATTATTTGAATGTGTTGTTGTTTGACAACATTTGATCGTAGTTGCATTAATCATGTGAAATAAAATAAGTCGCAGTTATAGAGTTGCATTTAGCCAATTGTTGCATTTATCGAATTTTTACTGTAGTACTTTTATTCAAAATAAATAGTTTTGCTTAATTGTATTAAAATTAATATAAAAAAATCTAAGAAAAGATGTGTAACTTGTATTTGCACGACCAAACTATTCAAACATAACAAAAATATATTTGGGAAAATATATAATTACAAACATTGTAGAATCTTGGGGCGTAAAAATATGAAATTAATAATAATTATAACATGCAACCCACCCATCCATTATAAATTTTCAGAAATCACCAGTTAGATTTAATTAATTATTTAAAAAATCGAACAAAAAGGTTGTGTGATTCTATCATATTTTACATTAATTATTAAAGTCTAACAATTAGTGCGTTGATTGGTCACTTATTTGCTTTCATAATTTAATGATAATTTGCAAATTATCGATTTTTTGTTAATATAAATAATTTTTAAATCAGCCATCGTAGTACAAAATCTTAATGACGTTCATTGTTGAGTTAGTTGCAATTAGTATTGCGCTTAATAAAAATCATTACTTTTTGAACAAAATTGTATATTGAATTACACGGATTTATTGAGCAAACATCCAACCATAAAAAATGTAATTCAATATATTTTTATTGCTCAATCACGCAACGTATCATAAATGTCAGTACAAATTATTAAAATGTACAATCAAATAAAATTTCGTCGTTTTTTTCTGCTGGTGCGTGTTCTTTCTCTGTCCCTCTCTCTCGCGCTGGAGAACATCATAAATCATTAGACCAAACGCAAATCATCCATACACAATCAAATAGATTTCGATCTGTGCGCTGCTTAAAATTTATAAAATAATTACAATATCGCAGGCAGCCGATTTTCTATTCTAATTCATTATCGATCAAATCGATATCAATCTACAAACGCATAAACATTCAATTCTATTAATCGATGTTTAAACTGGTTAGGCTATTTAATATGTTTATTAGAAAAAGCTGGAACGTTTGCTTTTTTAAGCTAATTAATTTTTGGACGACCTATAAAGTGTAGGTGAAAATAATTAATCGATTTGCATAAATTATTGACCAATCATGCAATGACAAAACTGTAAGAGGCAATGTAGGTGCAATTGTCAGATTTATTTCCATCCAGCCGACGTTTATCGTTGTAGGTGAACGAGCGGATTAGTTTTTGTGTTAAAAAAATTATGCTACATTAGAATAATTTAATCGAATTAATTGTGTGTGCCGATTTGGGGCAGCACAAGTAATCAAAAGTTCACCAGCCGATCATATTTTATTCCGGCTGAATGTAATTTCTAACAGAACTGGGATGAAATAATTGCATGTCTTCCGCTGATGAAAGATTTGCAATTTGAACATGTCGAGCGATTTAAAGTCGAGTAACATAGAATGCGCCGCGCCGCTGCTGAATGCGTATCGAAGCCAATTTATATATTTGTAAATAAACGTATTTACGTTTTGCTTTCATAGTGGAGAAAATAAACACAATTTATGAAAAGTGTATTTGTGCAAGTTTATAAAAAATGTACGAGTCGGTGGAAATTGGAAAAATATGAAAAGTTGCGCTTGATATAGCACATAAAACTATATCGATAAAATGAAATGCTCGGAAAAAAATTAATTAACGTTTTTCAAACATTTAAATTCAACACACCATTTACACCTAAAAGTTTACATGCCTTTCAAAAACTACTTTATTTAATGTTATTTTTTTAATTTATTGATTCAACTGCATGAAAACATGTATCTTACTTTATTTAAATAAATAGATAGTAAATTAGTGACTACCTAAATCCAAAAACTAATTAATCTAACCCAATAAATTATCTACGATTAAACAAATTAAACATTAATTTTACACATATTTGAACGATTAATAAATATTAATAAATAATTTGTCATATTCATGTTTCATATTCAAATTATAGAAAAAAATACTTGCGTTATACATACAAAAATAATAATTAATTACAAACAGTTAGAAAAGCAAGAATATGAATAAATTTATTAAACCAAAAAGAGAAAAAAACACACACACACAGAGAAACGAGACACGTTTTTTATTTCAGATTTATGTAACACGAACACTTTTCTAATAATTAACAAAATTTATGTTTCGTTTACGAAAAAACAACCACAGGTTAATGATATACGCCGGGTGTTAAACAGGTAGATATCAAAATCGCTGACTTTTTCTAAACATTTCCAAATAAAGTACAAAATAATGAGCATAAAGAAATATTATATTTCTCGATTTTTTTTACATATTATATATAATATTAATTAAATTTATAGAAAAATGCATGAATATAAAGTTTCCAAGTTTGGAAAGTACAAGTTTGTTGAAACTTTAAAATTGGCGACTTCATATTGATGTATTATCGCAGTATTTTGTATGCAAAAAATATTGATAAATATAGCTGCACCAATTAATTATAGATAAAAAGCAACGGCAGGTTGTCATTAAAGAGTTTTATAGTCAATTTGTAATTTTTGTTGAAAGGAGAGTTGTCATGTGACAAAAATTGTATCTACGCTTTCATTTTTTGTACATATAAAATTTTATTTTAACTGGCTATGTTCGATTGCGTTATCATTATCGCACTGCATTAAGAGCACGATCATTTTTCAGCGACGTTTAATTTGGCACTCATTTAACGCATAATTAATTATTTATTGGAGGAGACAACAGATTGCACTCAATAATAATCTGCCTGCGCCTTCTTCACAGCTCATTAACCATCGGGATGCAAAAGCGACATCCATTTCAGTTTTGAGCGTTATCATTTTCGGCATAATTTATCGTTTAATCGCACCGCGCGCCGCGCACCGCTCGCTCACCCAAAATATTATTTATGAAAATACTGATTGGATTACCATCTGTTGTTTTCTTACATTAGTTTTTAATCGGCGCCAATTAGCGTGTGCAAAGAAACTGGCTGACGGCTCATCGATGATTTGAAAGTTGTTTAATGAATTGTTGTTGTTGTTTGTTTCAGCATGTTATTGAGATGACTAAATGGAAAAGGCGCAAATCATAATCGTTCTAATCCATGCATTGCTGGTGCATGGATTTGTCGGCGGCGTCGAAACGACCAGTCTCATGCAAAATTTACGAATCGGAGCGATTACACGACAAAATCATGGGGATACGTTCATTGCAGAAGGTAACTACTAATTTCCTTGTTAATTATACATAACCAATTATAACAATTCTTTTTTTAAACAACAATTTCTTGGATTGATAGCAGCTGCCCTTTCCCAATAATTCCAGCATTCAAGAAATTGATGTTTAAAAAATACAAATCATTGGAATTTTTTTCTAATTATCTAATTAAATTAACTAGACATGCAATTAAAACTCGATATCAAGCAAATATCATTCTCACCACACAGCTTGTTTTTTTGTGTGACGAATTATTCTCATAGTTCATAGCATGTTTTGGCAACTTTGACACCAACTTTATCAATGATTTATCGCAAAGACGCGTACGATGAGGGTCCGCATTAAATGTATTTAATACAATCGCGCGCTCACCAAAGAGCGACCGAATAAAAAATGTATTGTGTAACAACGTTAGGAACTTCGACTACCTAACTAAGAGATTATAAGAAGTACTTATGAGCACAATGAAACATTATAATTTATTAAAGCAAGAAGCAGATGACATTTACTTAGGAATTTAATTAAATTATTTTTTCTAGATTCTGAGTTAATTAAAATCATTTCGTAATTTAATATTGTAGCTTGTAAGCTAAACACAATAAGCATTTTATTAAATCTTGGTTATTGTTTATTAGATTTTAAGAGTTCTTTTATTAATTCTTCTCAAATATTAATTAAAAAGTATTTATATTATCATTTTCATTCATATTTTTGTATATTAAAGGACTCTAAACGAAAAAAAAAACTGAATGTTAAAGATTGCATAAGAGAATAATAATTTTTATAAAAAAATTAAAGAAAAAATATTGAAAAGGTCTAAAAAAGAATTAAAAATGTAGACACATATTACTTAATAAGCAATTAAATTTGTTTTTCTTCATATTTGTTGCAATAATTATCAATACAATTCATTTCTTTTATAAATGATTGAAACAAAGTAATAAATTATTTTTAGTAGCTTTCAACGCGTAGGAAAATTGAAAAATAATATATTGCACAAACAATTGTGTCAATTATTTTTACGAGATTTGCGTTTTGAACTAATTCACAGCACTTTGTTGGTTTTTATAGATCAAAAAATGATTGTCAAAGATTGCGTGACAAAATATTAGTTTTATAAGTGAATTGAAGAAACGCAGGCACATTAAGTATCTATTTCATCAAAGTAATTTAAAACATGCTTTATATTTATTGTAATAATTTATAATTCAAGTCGTTACTTTAAATGATTGAAAGAAAATAATGAAATATTTAAGGCAGCTCCGAAAAAACTGTTCTTGACACGTAGAAAAATTGGATAAAAATATACTAACCTATTACATCGTACAAACAATTTTGAGTTTGTTGTACAACATTTTTGCTATAATTTACGATAATTTGATCGCGTTTTAGAGAACTGTAAATAAAAAAACTGAATGTGTTAAAGGTTGCGTGAGAGAATATTAATTTATATAAAGAAATTAATTGAAAATATCAAGAAAGTAATACCTACCCTTTTTCTTTCTTTTAAAACATTTTTTTTATATTTATTGCAATAATTTATGAATTCAAGCAAAATAATGAAATATTTAAGGCAGCACCAAAGAATAAGACTGTTTTTGACGCGCAAGAAAATTGAGCATAAAAATAAATGGTACAAATCAATAAAATTATATACCCGTTTGCAGAAAGACGGAAGCAAACATTTATAAGATTGATAAATCTATAATCAGGCAAATAGTTTCCGCGGCATAAAATAAACAAAGTAGTTATCTAGTAAGTATAGAATTTCCAATGCAAACAATCAACCCACATGCTTAATTAAAATTATGACAATACATTAAAAATAGAAATTAATTACTTAATGAAAGAGTCGCAGTCTATTTGCAATTATCGCCTTGCCAATATATAACGTAATATATAATCGCCAATTAGTTTGCCCTTTCGATTGAATGTGAATTTCTAATGGCGTTTATATAACCTCCGAGCAGCGCGCTTTATTAATTTTTATAACATCTTAATCAAGATTGCCATCAATAGATTTTTTCTTCGTTCGATGAAAATTAAAGTAGCTGCACGTATGCGAATGTAATTTACAGCTGGCGATTTTTGCTGGCGATCGTACGTATGTGATAAAATCTGAGCGGAGCTGAGCGCGCGCGCTCAATTCTAAAACATCACAGATTATTTATTAGAAGATTTATAAGATCTTGTTAGGTAATAAATATATCATATAAACATCCAGCGCGATTTTTCCATCCTACATTTATATATCTAAATAACTCTATGGAATTTTATCGCAAGCGAGCGAAATAGAAAAATAGGTAGGTACGATACGTAGGTATACGTTGTGCTTCTGCGTGCAATCGCAACGATCGTTAACGTGCGTCAGCCGCTGCCGCAAATTATAAATTAAATCGTAATTATGGTTATAAATAATAATTAATTGTTTGCTAAATAATCCATTCGTGTATTTTATCAATATTTACAATGTGCCGGCTTGATTGAGCGGCGCCTGATATGTAGACTTTAATTAGATTTTTGTTGTAATGATTGTTTGTATTGTTGAATAGCTTGTTGTTGTTGGTGTTGTTGTTGTTGTATTATATGCCTATGCCAATGCTACCATACTCACTGATTGCAATGCAACGCAATTAATTCATTTAATAACTAATTTGACATTCTATAACTGCAATCTTATAATTTCGAACTAACATTGTACTTGTTCAGACTTAATTATTACCTTCGCTGTAATCATATATCAATCATTGTGACTTTCAAATTACGCTTTAGCAAAATGGAAAAAAATGATGGTTTAATTTATCTTAGCGAATTTTAATTGGTTTTACTTAACAATTGGATTATTTGAGCAAGATTCAACGCTGCAAATTTTTCACTCTCAACTTTTCAACTTGCTATTTGATCTTTTATACTGTTTTCACAGTTGTAAGAATAAAGAGAGACACAGCTTTGGAAGAGATTTGCAGATTGTGCACAACAATCAGTCAAACAAATTCAATCAATTTTTAATTCTTTCTTCAAAAGTTGCAAAGATTAATATTCATAAATCTAAATTATTATATAATAAAGTATTTTAATATTTTCATTCCCCAATTGCCAAATTGATTAACCCCATAAAAGACGATATTGAGAAAAGTAAGAAAAACAATTTAAAGTATTTAATTCTTATTACAAGAGAAACATATTTAAATATAAATACAATATATAATGCCTGACACTAAAAGTAAAAAAATAAAAAGTGGAGTTACTTGATTTGTCAAGAAAGGAGTCAATTTAATATAACTTCTATGTTTATAAACTTTGTCAAATAAACACAAATAATGTACAATAACAAGTATGACAAAATTCGAAAAAAAAAGGAGTAGAAAAATTTAACCGTTAACGGTACTGAACAAAATAAATTTACATTAATTTTTAATGTTAAATTGCAAAATTAACTAAAGCTACAAACATAGAAATTATTATAAAAAATCATTTGAAATATACCTAATTGATTTTAATTAAAACAAACATTTTTCGAAACCGGAACTGAAATCTAATTAATTAAGTATTGCATTGGATTTAAAATATTCACCAGTGACTAATGCAATACATGTATAATTAATTGCCATAACTATATTAACATCCTGATATTTTTTTAAAATATGGAAACAAAAACTAATAAAACACTTTAAAATGTGCAGTTATGCAAAAATATAAACGATTGGAATGGAAGAATGGATTTTTATTTAAAAAATATAAGAAAATGGAATAAAAATATTATTAAAATCTGAATAAATACAACATCCGATTTAAAATATTCAGCAATGACATATACATGAGGATTGGGGATTTCATAGGATTATAAAAGAGAATCTTATTTCGTGGATTCTTTTTTATTTAATTGGGGTTGGCTTACAATAAAAAATCTCAAAATTTTGATTATAATTCAATTTTGCATAAAAAAGCGGTAAAATAAATTGTTTAATTTGATTTTTTGAAGGACGTTAATCTTTGATTGTGAAATCTAAGAAAGCTTAACAAATTAATTTATTTATAATCGCCTAGATATTTGTATTATTTATATACTTTGCAATGACAGAATGTCATAAATGCTTTAAAATAAGTTTCAAATAGAATAAAAATAATCGATTGCAATAAAAGCACAAGTATAAAATTCTGCGATAACGAAATAAAAGTAGGTATTACTGAAATCTGATTAAATGCTGCATCGGATTTAAATGATGCACCAACGGCGAATGCTGCTACATGCATTAATCCAGCGATGTTTTTTTTGTAGGTGGCGAATGCAATCAGGACGTATGCATCGGCCTGAGCAGCGGCACGGCGCGTCTCGCAAGCGAAGATGAAAAATTAATTCAATCGTCCTCATCGTCATCCGCATCAGCATCATCGAAAAGTACATGCACCTGTCAGTGCCATTCACATTTACCGGCATTTCGTGAGGATTTGCAAATTTGCGTCGACGACATTCACGGTACGTAGTAAAAAAATCATACACATTTGCCTCGATCATTATTTATCGTATACAGGGCGATACACATGGAGAATTAGGATAAACATCCTATTGTCGTACAATATTTAGTGCTTGGTAATATTTAATGTAGCAAAGGTCAGCTTAAATACACGATTAATTATTAAACCAGTTGCAAAAATGGCAGAAACAGCAATTTAATAAATATTTTAATTTCATTTAACGTTTTCTATTTTTGCATCTGCGTCGGTGGTACATACATAAATGATGACTGCATATATATTAATTGCAAATAATGCTGAATATAGAGCTACGCAAAATATTATTTTATTTACAAAGTCAGCAAGCAAATGTATAGATGTATAAGTAATCATATGTGCAAAATGAACTTTTCCACATTTTTATTATTTAATTATATATTGTATTATTATGATCATTAAATTTATTAGGTAATAAAAAATATATGTGATCAAGTAAATACAGTATATACAACAAAAATTGAATTTCTTTCAAAGATTAAGCATCTTAAAATCAGCTGTCACTTCCATAACGTAATTCATTTTGTAAAGTAGGTTGCGAAAATTATTACAAATGTTCAATTCAGTGATTAAAGAATATATTGTCATTCAATTTTGAACTATTCAGAAAATTTCACAGCTATTTAGGAAGTTTAAGTTTAAGATCGATTGCAAAACATAGTAAATAGTAATTATTTCACAAAAAAAATCAAGCACATTAAAAATTACATTGTGCTCGAATTGACAACTGTTTGCAATAAAACTGGGCACCCAACAGGGTAAATATAATTCGAGTACACTGAATTTGATATTTAAATCGAACAAAATTAAATTCAACTAATTGTAACGTTAAAAATACAAAATTGCCTTTCTAACATGTAATTTTTTTTGGGATTATCATTGCAAAAAGTGATATTTAATGATATAATAGTATAAAATAGAATATTTAGTAAAGTAAAAATGCAACTAAATAGCAAACATCTAATTTGATGATGTGTTGTTGTATCACACAGTATACTTATTTGAGAAATGTTCACTTCAACGATAAAAAAACCATCTGCCGTACACTTTACTTAGAATCACACACTAATTAATCAATACGAGAGAAAATCGATTACATACAACCTATACTAAGTATGTACAGCAACCACATCGAAAATAAAAAAAAAGAAAATCGCATGGATTTCATACGAAAATGGCAATACATATATAAAATACGACATGTGCAGCATCAATTTAATAGTTCAACATTTTTTTAAAAAAGCGTAACTACAACGACAACATCAACATCGTCTCGTCTGTGTGCGTACTTAATTGACGGCTTAAAAATTCGAAAACGTCGATTAAGATATGCAAAAATCACTTATTTAAGTGTTTAACTGTTTTTAATCACTCCATTTCGTTTTCGCATATTGCTTTTCTTCGCAACAAACAAAAAATAAATTCAACAAAATGCGCACAATAACAACATTTGATATTAAGATGCGGGTATTATAAATTTATTGCTTTCTCTTTACATTATCAATCGCTTTTTTTCTCGCTCGTTTCGCATGTGAGTGTATGTGTGTGTGTATGTATGTGTATGTATGTGTCTGTGTATTGTATAATAATCAAGAAGATGTATCGTTTTGTATATCTATGTATAAAGACTGTAGGCGCTAGTTTAATTTATATTTCTCTATGTGTAATAATAATTTAGCAAGAAGGTTGTGTAAGTTGCGACTACTACATGTTACAAGTTACGATCGTCGTGGCCGTTTTGTATTCCTGATTTGTTGTCTTATATGTATTTAGATGATTGTTCGCAAAGATTATTTTGCGTTTGTATTTTATCGGATACGATTTCAAATTTACCGCTGCTAAATTACACGCATAGACATTTTTTCAATTATATTTCATACAATGAATTTTCAATTAAAACTGACAGATTTTATCAAATTTTAAATTATAAAACAACAATAATAGCAATATATTAAATAGAATAGAAATTTACTAAAATTATATAGGGTGTTGCAACCTGCATACATAATGCGTCACAGTAATGCCTTTAAAAAACACTGGAATCTGTGAATTATTAATTACTAAAAACTTAATAAATATTGCTGAACGCGAAGAAGTAGCAATTTTTTGTGTTCAAGCCGATCAGAAAAAAACAGTTTCAAATATTTGATAAATAGTAGTCCAAAAATGGTCGGAGCAAATTTTTAATCCCTGTATATAAAATATAGGTATTTATATTCCTGATGTGTTGCATGATATTTACATGCCTCTTCGTTGAGCTTATTTCGCATTTGTATTTTATCAGATATGATTTCAAATGTACGAGTGCTAAATTAATTAATTACACAATGAAATTTGAATTAAAACAACCAAAATCCACAAACTAGTAAATCTGTTTAATTTTTTTGCTGTTAGATACTTGCCAAGATAGTTTCGCGTTTGTATTCCATCGGATACTATTTCAAAACCGCTACTAAATTACCAACTTTAGTTTTACACTAAATAACACGTCAACGAAATTATAATAGTTCTCATAGAATGAATATTCAATTAAAACAAGCAAATTCTAGCAAATTTCCATTCAATGCTTTGTTATTACTTTCTCATACGTCAAAATTTACGACATCCAACTAGGACGAGACCAAATTCTATTAAATTCTGCACGAAAATAAAATACCACAATTTGTATTTAAATTGGAAACTCAACTATTAATTAAAGTGCGCTTTTATTGATTTATGTGTTTGATAAAAAGACGGAAAACATTTTTATCGATTTGTTTGATAAAAAGCTAGAGACTTTTTTCGCGCTATTTACAATTTGTTTCAATCAATTTTTATTGATGTTTACACAAAACACTAAACAAACTTTCATATTTTAAAAATAAATTGTTTAATTATACATTTGTTTACTTTTAATAAATCGCTATAAACAATGACAGTTTTTTTTTCAATTTTATGATTGTTCTATGAAAAAAATCTAATCAATTTCAAATATTAGATTTTACTTCGTTTTATCAATACACTCGTTGGTTTATTTATAATACACTTTATTTCATATCTGCAACTTATTGAATATTTAAGTTTAACAGTGACGTAACGTTAGAGCTTTTATGGAACATAAAATTCATTCATTCGTTCTTCTTTAATATAAAGCATTTTAGTAGTTTTGCTACTAGGTAAATTGTCATGTAAGACTTTTATCTCAAAATACTTTCTTCTATTTAATCACAATTTGGACTAAAATTAGCTATTTTGACAGAAGAATGGGTGTAGTTGTGATTTCTCAAAAAGTTCTTTATTTGTGTGTCAGAAAATATGTTCAAATCTATCAATTTGTAGTTAGTGAGTTATTGTAATTATCGAGAATTTATTAAATAATCTCACGTTTTTAGAGAAATGTATAGATAGCACATTTTGAGATGGAAGAAGTATTTCTTCATAGATATCAATTAATATTAAAATTAAATGTTGCTTTTTGCAAACTTTTCTAAAATAAATGAGAAAAATGATTTATGTGCATTTCAATCATTTATCTAAATAACAATAACAAAGAAAGAGAATTTTACATAATAAATGTATATATATATATATATAATGAATGAGAGTGAAAGTTCATTTCATTTTTTTACTTAATTAATTAATAATTTAATTACGTATTATTATCAAAACATATTTAAATAATAACATAATTAAAATATGATAAAAATGTTAAATTGTTACCTTTTTCTATTCTACACACATAAACATATCAGTTTTTAATTAAAATCGTGAAATAATTAGATTTTCGTATGATTGTAATTAAATAATATATATGTTAATGAAATCAAATTTATTTATTTATGTATTTAAAAATTCAAATTATTATAATTTAATGGCAGCGGTTCGTAATTTATTACATTCTTTTCGTGGATCTAATCTAGCAGGAGTAGAAAACAAGACGGCACGCAAATACGGCAAATATTTTGTCGTTGATGCCTCGCGCATTTTTTTTATTTATTTTTTTTATCTCTTCTCACTAATTTATTTAGATCATCTAAATAATTATGTTTAGAAATATTTTTATTGCAATTTTATTTAAATTTGATATACGCATGACATTATTTCCACGAATTATAAATTGCCATATAAAAGGAGATAAAATAAATATGATTATTCAATGTCAATTACATTAATTTGTCGAAATTGTTTAATAAAAACGTCGATATCTTAAAAGGATTAACGTTAATTTATTGTATTTTCGCCAAAATCATTAATATACATACAGCGGGCTACTGTGAAGGGTGTGGCAAAGATAGCTACCACATTTCAATAAAAAAATCACTGTAGGGTCGTTTAGATATAAATATGGTCTAAATTTCTTTATATTTCAAATATGTACGCTATTTATTCTCTTTCAAAAAGCAAGCTACTTGTGTTAGATGTTAATGTATCGAATATTGGATGTCGATTGAATATATTTGAACCAATACGCTTATTTATGATGATGATGATTTTATCTATTGCAATTTATATGCGACTCAAAGTCCAGTCATTATTACATAAAATATTTTCTTTGGAAAAATGTTACATTTGGATAATCTACCTTTTTATAATATTAAATTAGATTCGACATTGCGTTAAAATTCATCTAAATACAGTATTTCGTCATATCGTGCTCAAATAAGCATCAAAACTTTATAGTCCAGGAAATAAAAACTTTGGCTTTGAAAAAAAAACGACCAAGTTACGCACTATTTAGCATTTTGTAAATATTTATGACATTAAAACTTTGATAATCTGTTTCATTTTATCTGGGGAGTAAATTCAGCTATATTTTGGTTTGGTTTCATGTTAACAAAAATGCTTCTATAGCCTCAAAGAGAGGAGAGTAATGATAGAAAATCTGCAATGATGAGGAAGTCACCCGGATATCTTAAGAATGTGAGGACACCCGAAAACCATGAAGGCTTATATGGATGTAAATGAAGACAAAATTTGTCTGAAAGCGCTTTGACATAGCGCTGTCTTCAATGTGTTTTGCATTGTATAGACTATGTATCCATATCCATGTCGCTCATTGTAGAAACGTTTCGGTGGTTTTCCCTTCAATAGAAATTCTCATTTTTATTTTAGAAAAGCTCCAATAATAAAAAATCATTCTTTGTATGTAAATAACTGTCGCATCCTGTACAAATTTGGCTGAAATTTAGGAAATAATCAATTTTGTTAATAAATTTGAGTTCGATTCAAAAATTACAATTTATAAATTAGTTACACCATTCATAGAAATATGTTCACATGATTATAAAAATCTATCTATTATTTTTTACGATTTACAAAATTATGATGATGAGATTGTTAAAGGTATAGAATATTTGCATTACCGTATGCTATTAGATTTTATAATTTATTTTAAAACCAGCAACTCATAAAAAAGCAAATTCAAATAGATATTATAATTACGTTAACTTCCTTTTGCTTTTAAAATGAGTAACAAATACATACTCAACAACTGTATTGCGCTGTAAGATAGATTTGAAAGAATTGAAATCTAAACTAAATCAAAACGAAATTATTTACACATTACCGGACGCTGAACAACGCCTAAACGCAAACAATTTTATATAGTATAGTTATAATAGAATAAATTAATCATTAAAACACGATTATTTAAACTAAATCATTTCGAACGGCATTAATCGATTGTTTATCGCCTAGGAGAATATCAAATAGTGAATGATTTATCAAATATCAAATAGATTTACGTCAAGCTTTAATTGGAAGACAATCAATAAAACAAAGATGATGGCAATAATACATCAAAAAAATTGACGGAAATTGAAAATGCAACGCAACGCAACGCAACGCAACGCAACGCAACGCAACGCAACGCAACGCAAAGCAACGGCGAGTTTTGAAATAAAAAAATGATTACAATGTAAATAAATTTGAAATGTATTCAAATAAAGAAAGGCAGCAGCAGCAGCGTACGATCGTACGATCGTACCATCGCGATAAGCTAAAGCTCAAACATTTTATTTCAATGAGCGCACACTAAAATAAATCCAGTTTGTATCTGTGTACGTACGGGCATACATACACAAATGCAGGAAAATTATAAATAATATTAAATTTGCATATCAATTAATTATTTAATGCGCCATTAATGAAATATTCCACTGTACTATTCTACTTAGATTAGAATTATTTATCGCGGCATTAAAATTAGTTGACGCGAAAAATGCGCGCGTCAGGAAATACGGATCAAAGTATATACCGATTTTTTATTCTCTACCGTGTATTTACGATTCATAAACATTATTTGTCTTGAATTGCTTAAACATTGTGCCGATGAAAAGTGTTAAAATTAATATTGATTTATAATTAAATAATCCTACACTTTCTATTCAATCTGTCAGTAGATAGTCAAGTTTACGTGATATAAAAATTAATACACCGACACAGATAAGTTTTAACTGAACAATTTTGATTTTATTTTAAAAAATATTATTGTCTGGATATATAAAATTGTCGTCTGATTTTTAGTGAAACTGACGAGCAAAAACAAAATAAACTTGTTATTGCTGTAAAGCAGTTTAGCAAATCTTTCAGCGAACGTGACATGTCTTATATCTATCTCTCACAATGAAAAGGGTGAATGTCACCCTCTCAGCAGTATTAACATTGCGAATTGCTAATATTATATATATAGTGTTGTTCGTTACGCAAAAAATTACGTATATGCATTATGAGAACTTTTTGAAAATTGAACGGTAGAACAAATTGTTGATTCACAAGAAAAAAATTATTAAAAATGAAATAGAAATTTCAAGATGAATTATCTGAAAGAAGTGCCGAAAAGTGTTTCTATTTATAACTACGTCTTTAAATCAATGATAATATTTTTAATAGGTACCAAATCATAAACAAATTTATATTTAATTTTTAAATTATGTATGTTTTTATCAGACATCCTGCATATAATTCAATATATTTCAGACTATATTTTCAAAAATAATAATGAAATTTTCAAATAATTTATGTTTACATCTTTTAAATTGTAAAATTAAATGCAATGATGGTGTTTTGAAATAAATTAAAAGTCAGATGCTTGTTTAAGCATTATGTGTTTTTCAACTTAGAATATCAAGAATTAAAAAAAAATTGTAACATAGTCATGGCAAGTCAACACTTAACGTCTAGACCTACAAGTAAAACCAACATGCAATTCTAATTACGTAATACGCTATTTTACTTATATGACATATGTTTGAGCAATAAAATCAGGTTTTCCATTGTGCTATTATACTTTTTTTGTTAACATTCTGTCTTCAAAGAAATCCAGCGTACGAATGTATGTATGTATGTATGTATGTATAGTGTAGTATATATATACGTAGGTATATGTATGTATGTATGCGTGTACGTGTCGATGCGAACACATTCATCCTCATCTATTTGTATGATTCTCCGTATGTTAGGTTTGTTACCTGTTTGAATATTTTATGATTACGTTATGGTTGTGTATGTGTATAAAAGCGCAGATGTTGGCACGTGCATGAAATTTTCATCGTGAACATAATCATACCAAAACGCATCTGTTCATTATTATTATTAATATAGAATCAGAATAATAATAATCATAATAATAATAATAATAATAATATATAAAAGAAACCTTCAACTTGAATGATTTATATGTTGTTGACACTAAATAACAATGCTTCGTTGCGAATTATATACAGTAAGATTGCATTTCGTTATTGATTCATATTCATATTAATTTACTTTATATTGCTAAATTAACACGTTTTCCCTTACTTTTCAATAAACCAATATCCCACATACCTACATTGATTAATTGATGTAGATATTCAATTTGAGAGTTTCCGCTGTTAGCAACTCTTTGTGAATCATGTTTACTAATTAATAAAATTCTACCTTGTGTATCAACCAAAAAGCTACACTCATAATATTATACAGATTAATTTAATGTTTCCAATATCTAGTAAATATAAGAGTAAGTCAACTATTATCCGCAATGTATTTATATTTTTCGTTATGATGGCAGTGTAATATTAAGAAGTGCAGAACACACGTATGATCTAATTATTGTTATGGTCTTAAGCATTTGAGCCAGTCAAGTTGTTGCTTTTGTCGCTGTTTTTTTTTTGTGGTGGCAAGGTTGACCAGGAGCTAAAATTCATTCTAGACTCTCCGTTGAGGTAACACACTATTCCCGTATTGCACCAAAAGCCTATCATGAATGTCAGCCCGCGATATAACTTCTGAATGCAAAAAACGATTACCAAACGTTGGTCTTCCTTGGTGCAAACAGAAATTGAAGCAGCCTTGTTTAAGGGCAAAATAGCGACAATTGAAACCACCTAGCGGGCTCAAATGTTTAAAAACCTAAAAATAATTAAACCACACATGTGTTCTGTACTTTTTAAGATAGTTGCTTACTCAACTTAAAACATTTAAGGTAATTTAGTTTAGAAACAGTGAAGTAATCAATGCCCATACACTACAGTAAAAATAAATTTGTTTTTGAATGAATGTGAATCCTCCCGTATAGTATGTACATGTACATATTAAAAAATTGGCAGTATAATGTATTTTTGTTGTTAAACAATATGAAAATGCTCATTATTTAATGCACAGCTATTAAATATTCATTTCATTACTACGTAGCACTTTAATAGCGTCATAATTAAGCGCCTAACAGATTATCTAACACATTACATTTGATGAATTTATAATACACATAAGCTATATCGAATGATAAAGTTATGAAGGTGCAAGTTTGCAATTTATATAGTATATTGCAACTGTATGTAAATAAAACGCATAGAGGAAATATACATATATACGTGTATACGTGCATACGTGTATAGGTAGATAAATAAATGTTTTACCCTCAAAACAATCTCGTTAAATTGCATATTAAACTAATCGATGGCTGTGCAATGCAATGCAACAACAATCAAAAAGTCCGACTATCTAAACATCTACATTAACATAGACTAACAATTTAGCGTTTCGTTCGCTTCCAGGCATACTAAAAAACAGTTAATTATTCCCCCTCAATTTGAAACATAATTTGCAAACAAAAATGAGCTTTTTGCTGTGTTTGTACGAGCGAAAACGGCGATAAACAAATATTACGCCTACTGATGCATCGTAATTGCTCAATGAAACCGCAACAGCGCAGAGCTAAAAAGGCGTAAATGTGAGTAATAGATGTTTCCACTCATGTTACGACGACGAAAACATTTCGTTTACCTATACCAATTAGTTTATCGATGAATCGTTATAGTAGCGCAAACTGAATTAACTAACAATCAATAAATTCAACTTTTTATCATTTCAATCAATAATATTCTATCAAACTTACTTGTTGTTGTTGTTGTCGATCTGTATGGATTGAATAAACAACAATCGAAGAACCAGTCTATTATTTGTTGCTATACTATTGATGTTTTAATATTGTTATCATTATAGTTCATCTTCCGACGTTCAAAAAATTCGTTGGCTGTAGTGAAACATAAACTTTTATGTATACAATACAAAATTACCATATTAATGTTTAATGTTTATGATTCATATTATTAACATTAACTTACCAATGCTGTTTAACTATTATTATTATTATTATTGCTGGTGTTGTTGTTGTTGTTTGAATATCACATAAATTATATTTTCTAATGAATTTAATTAACACTAAAGAAGAAACAACATGAAAATTTGTGACTACTGTCGATTGTTTATTATAGATTTGGTGGCGCGTGCGCACATCAATACTAGACTTACGATTAGTAGTATAGGCAACACATTCTTCACCTTGTTCGTTTGCTCATTAAATCAATCACTAACCGAGCTTAATTTTTCTTAAACGTTCCGGGAATGGAAATAAAGCGTTATGTTTGAGTTCGTAAAAGATTAATGTATGAACTTTTTAACTTTTCAAATGCATTTTCTACACCACATACACACACACACACACACACACACACACACCAACGTGTATGTACGTCATAGTTTTTATACGTTGTTAAAATGTAATTCCATGAACGATCAAACAAGACCTTTTCTTTGTATATATTAACTTGAACGCAATCTTAACACGCATCGTGGTTTAAAATAAGGTTCAAGTGCCATTAGACACACAAACTATTTCATAAGCATTTTATGTTAATTCTATATATGTTTTATCATAAAATATCAACTTACACACAAAAATATATTCAAATATACGAAAATAATGATGGTAATGGTACTTAACATCATAATTGTAATTGAAAATTATTATCAAGACCAACAAACTAGTAGCAATATTTTACTACCAAATTAGAGATAAGAAACAGAAATTTGCATCACAATTGCGTTGCATTTATTTATGTATCAACCGCAAAGAATAAATTTTCCTAATATACACACAAGTTATAAATTGCTACAAATTTATAAAATGTTTTTTATTGTATAATACAATATTTTTTATTTAATAAAATGCACATAAAGTGTGCACATTTGATATTTCAATTTTTCTTGCTGTAACGCACTGAAAAACAGATAAATCTCCATTCATTTACATAATTAAAGTTGGAATTAGCATAAAATTACATAATAAACATTGCAACTTTTAATCATATTAATTAGTATCAACAGATTTCTCACCGTACTTAGAAGTGAAAAAGCAGCGTTAGTTTAAATTAACTAAATAATAAATAAAATACAAGGCATTGATAGCAAAAAGACATTCTATTAATTACATAATGTGATGTTATGAAAAGCGACGAGTTTTGACGACGAGTTTATAGAACTGCATTGCATTGCATGACATTGCGTTGCATTGGGTTTGAGAATTCATCATAAACTAAATCGGTGATTGAATTAATGCAATATCGATTGCATATAAATGCCATTTAATCAACTCGTTACATATTTAAAAGCATAAGACATTCCAATAAAAGCTGCTTGCTACTACGACTACTACACTTACTTACTTATATTAATATACTACCATCGTCAATTGCTCTGACTTTTCAATCACGCTCCGTTTTCGTTTTAATCATTTTCTTCTTTCTTCAGCGAATATGAAAAAATAATAAAATTATATCTTACTCGTAACTGTTATGTTAATACCAATATTAATTATTATCATTTTATTGATGTTTTAAATTATTTTATGGTAAAATCAAATAACTTTCATATATGTAATTATATTTCGCTATTTTAATAAAATGACGATGGTGGTGATGATAAATTCTCCAAGGTTAATTTATGACAATTTATAATGCGATCGATAAAAAATAAATTTCATCATAAATTATAGAATTGTGGCTGTAAGATCTACTACAATGTTTCAAATTTCAATTTAATTTTTTTTAATAAATATTATACTTAAACATACAAAGCAAAGATTGCCTTTTAGTAAAAATAGAATTTTATGTGATGCGATATATAAACCGTTAGTAAATCTTTAATTAACATATGTAAGTTAAAATTGCAAATACTGTCAAATCTCAAAGTTTCAGTGAATTGACTACTTAATTTATAATATAATATAATTTTTCGATTAAAGTTAAATTGTATTATCGAGTTGGCAATTAAGTAATTAAAATTGATATAAGAGTTTTTGTTTTAAATGGAAAAAATTTTAACCTAGAAATGTATTTTCCATTTTTTGCGATAACCTTTTGTTAGCTTTCTGATGATAGTTTTGATTTCTTCCTCATTAAGCTCAACTGGTCGACCTTAGTGTTGGTCATCTTTATAAGAAAATTTTTTTAAACCAATTTCGGCATTACCATTCTTTAAGGACTTCATCACCTTACACGTTACGTAACTTTTTGGCGGTTTGCACTGCCTTCTTTCCTTTACAGTAATCAAAACTTCATATTAATGTTAAGTTAAAAAAACGCTTTGAGAAAATATCTACGCAAAGAACTTATAAAGCTAGGTTAGGATGACAGCTAACATATATGAGAAGAAGAAGAGCATAACATTTACGGATATCCTAAAAATGGAAGAAGAATGTAAATATTAGTCAATAACTATCATTAAAAAACAGGAGTGACGAATGAAATTGTAGAATTTTTATGAATAGAATATTTTAAATTATAGATTTTTTAATATTGGTGCTTTTGAATGCGCTGTAGATATGGTGATATTTAAACCGTTAGCAAAAATTTTGAAGAAACATATGTGTGGTATAGCTTAAAATGGCAAATATTTAATGATTATCATTGAAAAGATGTGCGCTGGAAAAAAGCAGTGCGCGAAACCAGTAATAATGAAAAGTAATTATTGACTAAATTATCATAATTCAACACATAAGGTATCAAAATCACCAATCATTATTCATCCAAACATGTTTGAAAGCAATTATAAAGTAGTTTCTTAAAATCGAAATCAATTTAAAACGATATTTGTAAGTTGCATAATTCGTTAAGCTTAATTAAATGATAATTCATAATAATTTTCAATTAAAAACCAGCCTAACGGCTTAATGTTTCTACAACTCGGAACGATAATGATAGTTTCAGCTACTGGTGTAGCAGTCGTACTCAAATACTTAGCTCTCATACCTGCAACACACAATGAGTTCAAAATTAATGATTATAGCACGCGCTTTAATAGATCCATCTCTCTATGGTATATACTCAATACTCATCCAGCTCATGATTATTATTACGATAAATATTTTTGATTTCTATCTTCATTGCGTTGCGGCACCATTAAAAAATCTATGAAGTTATCGCGAACGCACCGTGGAATCTTCGCAATGCGCAAACAACAACGATAATATTTAATCGTCATCGTCAAATAACATTGTGAGGAGGCTAATTACAAACATCTGATGCTGCGAATTCCTCCATGCGAGAGAGGATTGATTCGCTGCCGAGGCTTGAAGAAACGAATCGTCGTCACCTCAAAACGTTCAAATTTTTTACCATTGCGCGATTGTAATCCTAATCAAATTATGTTTACAAGACTTCCAACATGACTCAAACACAATACAAATTATCGTTATTCATGTTGCATGTTGTTGATGTTTTTTTTTCTCTCTCTCAAATTGATTGTAATTTTAACCTAGAAATATGAAATGACAATATTTAGTGAAAACTACTACAATACATTACTACATACAAGGTGATTTGTAATTAGTGGATTATGCTTTGTAATACGTTCGTTAGAATAAAACAGTTTGCATAAATGAATAATATTTATACTATAGTATAGCTATCGTATAGTAATAGGCGCGCCTGTTTCCTTTTATATATTAATTACACTCACAAAACTATACTTAAATTCTACTATTTATCAAATTGTTAATTTATTAATTAAATGTTTTATTATATGGTTGTAATGCTTAAATAAAACATACATTCAATAAAAACATGACATCCAGTCGATTTAATGTTTACTATGATACAATACTTTTAAATGTTGGTTTGTATTTTAAAAATCTAAACAAGTCCAAAAATATGGAGTTTATTTAATTTAAAAAGGATATAGATACAACAATCCTAAAAAAACATTTAATTCTGTTGATTTTTAATCGCTTTTTTTACCATTGGATTCAACAAATTCTAGTTAGGTTTATCCTTCGATTTTCCAACAAAGCATTTTGAATAATTCAACTTTAAGAAATTGTTTGGGCTATATCCAAATAAACCATGAGATCCGGTTTGTTTAATGTTTACGATTTTTTAATTTTAATTTGTGTTTTCAAAAAACTAAAATTTAAAACATAAAAAAGTCTAAATATATGTATATTTATTTAATTTAAAGGAAATCGATACAAAACTTCTAACAAAAAACAACATAATTCTGTTGATTCTCAATCGCTTTTGATATTAGATTCAACAAATTCCAATTAGGTTTATCCTTTGATTTTCCAACAAATAAAAAGATAAAAATCAAACATTTTGAATAATTCAACCATATTCACCCTTTGGTCATATTGAAAACAAACAATTTTTAATTCAAACACAGTGTTGATTCATAATTATTCGCAATTTTTTATATCATAGCAAAAATTTGCGTATCGTTCACTTAAAAAGAAATATTTTTTATTAAGTCATTCAAATTCAAATCTGACGTATTACACTCTAATACTTCAAGAAAGAATAACTTCGTGATCGTTGATTTTACTCTCCTCCTGACTTGTGTCACTTGAGTTGATGCGGGGCATTGTCTTTCGCTAAAAAGTTTGCTGAGATGGCAAAATGAGTGCGTGCTTCCCATCTTTTTTTCTTGAGAGGTGATAGAACAAAATAGAATTTTTGGCATGCATTTTATCATCTTTAAAAAATTAATTTTAGTGTTAATATTTTCAAAACAAATAATAAATAGTTAACATTTTAGTACAAGCAGATACAGTAGCAACAAAATTAATAAAACTTAATGTTTACATCTCATGATCTGATATTGCCAGTCGTAATTTATTAAATCACAAATGAACTGCTCACTTAGAATCATTATTGAACATTTCTTGAGGTGGTACAAGAAAATATTATTTTTGACATGCATTTTATCATCTTTAAAAAAGTAATTTCAGGTAAAAAGGGAGAACGAAGTGTTGATAATATTTTCAAATCAAATAATAAATAATTAACAAAATTAATAAAACTTAATTTTTACGTCTTATGATCTCTCTAATATTGCCAGTCGTAATTTATAAAATCACAGATAAAAACTGCTCGCACTTAGAATTATTATTGAACACCCGTTACATGTTCAAGTTAGGCAATAAGATATAAATCTACATGTTTAATTTTGTACAGCTTCTTCTAGATAATGTTGGCTAGTTTAGAAAGAAAGAAAGAACAAACTTATTTATTTATCGTACATTGTACAAATACAGGTTAAATCATAATAGAGCAAGAGCAAGTGAAGGAGCAATTTCCTTCAATCAATGTGAGAAGAACAAAATGCTTGTTAAAACATCAACAGCGAGTAAATAACTTAAAATTGCTCATTTTTATAGCCGCCGCTTGCAAATTTATGATCTTGCCAACCAATTTTTATACCATATAAGTATATTAATCTATAAAGAAGCTTTCGAGCCTAAAAAACACACTCACTCGATTCCATCCATGTGAGAATTGCAGCGTTTCGTATGAATCAAACATTGCAACAACGAGCAAGATTAAAATCTTCATTCATACAACGTACATATACTGTGTATTTATTACAATTGAAAGATGGGGAAAAAATCATGCATCTTTAGCACAACACAACAGCAACAGCAGCAAACAGCACACGGCGCAATTCGAAACGATAAAATGCGCCTTTTGAAACGGATAAAACGATTTATACAATTTTCCATGAAGGAGAAGAAGAAGAAAAAAATATTTCCACATATCTATTGATTATAAACTACTACATACTTTAAGAATTTAAGTAAAATGCAAATGATTTTCTATTATTCGACATTACATGTGCAGCTACATACATATTCAACTTTTATGTAGGTAGTATACGTATAGTGTAGTATAGTATAGTATAGTATAGTATAGTATAGTATAGTATATACAGTATATATTGTATAGGAGGTAACTGCGCCTCCTGTGCAAAAAAAAGCGTGCGCGCGTAAAAAACCCAAAAAAGAAAATATGTTTTAATGATTTATTAGATAACTTGCATAATTAGACATAATGTATAAATGTACGTTGTATGTGTGTGCGAGTTGTGTTATTTATGAGCAAAGTATATAAAAGGCAAGAGAGAACTATACAGAAGGCAAATTAAATTACAATTATATGATTTGTATAAATATAATAAACATGGAGGAAGAAGAAGAAGAAGAGTTGATGCGTTTTTGCTATTCTCGCATTTTGTTCAGCGCGCGCGGGTCTATAAGTGCAAAATGCCTTTTTGCTGTTTCTATTATTGTTTGTTTATTGTACTTCTCGCATTTTATTTTGCGATAAAATTACATATAAATTTGCTTTGTGTAATCGCATAGAAAATTATTTTGCCTTGCAAATTTGTTGCAAACGCTTTAAAATCGCATAAATTTCATTTATTAATGATTAAATATAAAAACAGTTAAAAAATTCTTTTCTACTACAATAGATACTAGGTAATATACAATAGTAGGGTACCCCCTTTGCGTGCCACTAGCATTTCAGGAATTTTTATTAGCCTATTGCTTTTCCCAGACAGACACCTCGACGAGAGAAGTGCAGAAGAAAAAACACACTAATAATAACTTAATTCCCAATAGTGGCCAATTATTCAATTAAATCAAAAGCAATAAAAACCAATATTAGAATTTAATTAATACATAATTTTTCAATTATACTCGATCAGAAAAAACTTGATTAATTATCATTTGACGTATACGGAATAGAATACTATACACACACTCATACACACTGACTAAAACGAAATAATCATCGATAATTTAAATTTAATACATCGCAACAACGGCAACACACAACGTCATGTAGAAGAATTAATTCTGTTTTCATTTTGCCTGAAATGATTTGTATGTGTATTAATAAATAGATAAATTTATTAATTAATTTTGAATGGGATCTTACACAAGAACGATGATGATGGTGTGAGAATGGAGAAGAAGGAAGACGTCGTCTTTTTTATTGCGTTGTCAAAACTTATTAACAAGACATCATCGACTAATTCAAATATTGTATAGAAACCAACGTTTTTTTTTCTCCTCTCTCATCGCGCGGCTATGTAGTCGTTAAGTATCTGGCTTTTCATACACGAATTTCTATTATATTGATTAAATGTTAAGTTGACTGTGAGTTAATGTTCGATTAATTTAGATTTAAATGTGCGATTAATTCATTCGGGAATTTTTTGGTTGGAAATTATAATCATTAAAATCCCATACATATGTCACTACCTAAAAGAAAATAATAAATAATAAATTTTTAGATAAAAATAAAAATAGTAAATTTTCCATATTTGAAGCATAAAAAAATTCCTTGGACAATCGAAGTCACTATATCTGAATAAACTAAGGTGGCCAGACGTCCCGGATTATGCGTATTTGAAGTACTTGTCCTGCAAAACATCCTGGATTCGACAAATACATACTATCGAACTCAAAAAAATCCGAAAAAATTCTGAAACTAGTTCATGCCATAAATAAAACATTTACATACTCTCTAATCAGCCAAAACTGTCAAAATACAGGTAAACGCGCGCAGGTATCGATAAAATTTCAGGAAAGACGGAAAGAATATCTTGGACAGTCAATAAGTTATTGACACCTAAGAAAACTCAATTAGCAATTGAAATATTGAAGGCAATCTTACAAGTTAAGTGCAATAAAACAAGTTCCTGTGTAGAATTTCATTCAACGTTAGCAAAAATATGATAATTTACTAAAAGAAACTGCACAAGGTTTGCATTTATATTTCTATTTTGAATTAGCTAATTTTTTTTGAAATAAGAAAAAAAATTGAGTCCCGCATTCACGGTTCAAACATCTAGTCACGTTAGAATAAACCATATTTACCCTTTGATCATAAGAAAATTTGCGTATCGTTTACTTAATTTGATAGAAGAAATATTTTTTAATAAGTAACTATGAAAATTATTTTATTATGTTTTGTTCGATTAATTTAGATTTAAATGTGCAATTAATTCGGAATTTTTTCGTTAAAGTTATGAAATATTATAATCATTAAAATCCTATACGTATGTCGCTACTTAAAAAACTTCACACAATGTTAATAAATTTTTATCTCTAAAAATAGTAAATCCTTATCAGCTGTTGCTTAATCTCGCAAAATAACTTTTATTTCAAACCATAAATAAACCGCTTATATACCATTTGATTTTTGTTTTGTTTTTTTCTCTCATTTTTACTTTAGCGCACACTAACTGAATTTGACATCATTTAAAAATCAGTTGGATTATAATTATGGAAGTTTGCTCTATTAATAAATAACCTGTTATTATAGAAAACATTTGCTACCATTTTGGTATGTAATTATGAATTAAAAACCATATGCTAGGCGTATGCATTTTTAACCAACCGAGCTATGAAGAATATTAATTAAATTCAATTTTCGTATTCAATCCAGTCGGGCAGTAATAATAATCATATATATATATACTATATATTTTTTTTCATTTGCAGAATGCGTTTTAGCGCCGTTCGTAAGCAGCTCAATTTCCCAACAGATTCCATTCGTTTTTCTACCGTTGAAAGGCCAAATTATACATCCGAGCAAAGAAATCAGCTTTGCAGGTAATTAATTTTATATAAATTTTATTACAACTACGCTTCTTCTTCTGCTTCTGCTTCAGTCTGATGCGTCGTTGCATATTACATTATATAATGCCCAATTACGCTCAATTGTTATTTTCATTCTTATCGACATTAATTTGTTTTCGATGCGGAAATACTAAAAATACATTATTGGTTTTAATTATGCAACCAATTAAACGTGTATTATATGATTTTTGTAATTTTCTTTTAATATTGTCAAAATGTGAAATGAAATTTTATATTTATTGAACAACTTTCACCTAATGACGATTTGAAATTAATTAATCAGAAAACTATCTTCATGTGTTGCGAAATTAATGCGTTTTAAATTGCAATGTTACATTTTGCAATTAAAAATAGCAAATCTTATTATGTAGCAACGTTGAAGAACATGCAAAATTATCATTCTACCCGTAAATCATTTTCGTTTTCAACTTTTACCATAATATAACTTAATCTGATGAAAAAAATCTCGCTAATAAAATAACTCGCATTGTGTGGATCGCTTTGGATGAGGTGAAATTTAATTTCGCATTGTTTCGTTTCGTATTTTATCTGAATTATGAAAAAAAAACCACAACATCATATAATGCAAGTTCAAGGTACTTGCGCTATTAAGTAATTAAAAATCATCTGTGCGGCCGATCTTCAACAACGAAACGCATCATCATAACGAAACTTGTGCATAAATTTTACAATTCATAATTTTTCACTCATAGAGCGTAACTTCCGGTCAGGCAGTGATTAAGCGTCTAACATAAACCCTAGCTGCCCATATTTTAAATGAGTAGGCATTTTTATTCCTATTATACGTATATTACCTCCATCCACCGAATGCTCATCATTGTATTATTATTATCTAGGTATTCAAACACCTGTCTGCGCTGTTTCTGGTGCGAAATTCCTTACAGATACGGGATGGATCGATTTGCGGAATCCAATTGATGCTGACGTGCCGTTTCGACTATTCCGCGATGAGGGACGTACTTTCCTACAGGTAAATTCAAACTACAACACATAAAACATGAATTTTAAGAAGGTACACTATAATATATGTAATGGTATTGCTCGCTTGATGTAGATGTATGCAAATTACTTAGAAATTTATCAGGAAGAATAATATTATTTCAGCGTGTCGTATACATTTAAATGTTCTAGCTTAATTTTGAAAGCCCGTTGATTATTATTATTAATTCGCCTAGAAATATTATTTTAAAGTAATAAAAAATAGCTCACAATTAACAGGCAGGAGTGCAAGATGTTGTGTAACCCAGCAATCAATTACATTGTATTTAATTAACAATTAAAATTAATAGCAAAAGATTAGTTCTTATATTAATTGAGTGTAATTAAACTAATTTCATTCATAAATTTTAACACACATATAAATCGTTAATTATGCAATCAAGCAGCGCAGTTTTAATTTGTTTAAATAAATCATGTCAAATAAAAAGTGCGCTGTGTTATGCAGGCATCGATATATAAAATAAGCTATAAATTTTAGTGGATTGGCGAATCTGATTTACGTAATCGTATGGGAGGAAGGCTAGTGCTCGTCCATTTGCTCTGCCGTGAGATATCGACAAACGATCAGGAAGATTCTTCGAACAACAAAGCGATTTTTACACCTTGCGTCGCCTTTCGCGTCGTCGGAACGCCAATAAAATACGTTAACAGTACGTTGCCATCAAACGGCGAACTAATCAATTTTCAGCGCTCTAATCGTAAAATTGTTTTAGATGTGAGTGAGGTCGTCTTTGCGCCCGACGCACATTCAATCGAATCCGGCAATCACAACGGCCTAAGCCTTATCGAATATATAGCAATCGGAATCAGTTCGATTCTGCTTGGATTAATCTACGTTGCGTCCGTATTTCTCTACCTCCACCTCCGGAAGCGTCGTAAAGATTCGAATAGCGATCATAAATCGCACACGGCACAAAATTTGGAAGAGGGTGTGATTAAGAGCAATCCGCTGCTGAATTTAAGCCGTCACTTCGTGCCGGATACGAATAATTACAGCGATTCGGCCGGATCGGACACCGATACGGCGCCCGACATCATCCAGCAGCAGCACGACGAGCGCAAAAAGGCGCTCAAGTCGCAAATTCAGCTCGCCTCGGTGGTGGTCCATCCACAAATCAAATACAACTCGCTCTTCAACATCGAACCGATGCCGATCGTACATCAAGAGAGCATAGAACGTTTGCCGGAAGAGAATGTGTCGATCGTTGAGACGATGGAAGGACGTGAGGATCGTCCGGATGCGGTCAAAGTAATTGGCACCGTGCGGAGAAAGCTATATTTCAATCCGGCTTACTTCGAACCGCAATTACTCGCTGTAAGTACATACAACATACGCAAACGCAATTATATCACAATTACCACCAGCAAGTGCTTATTTGATCTAATAAGATATGAAATCATCATTCAGAGAACCGGCACTTATAAAATATGTGTCAAAAACACAAACATCTATCTATGTATGTACGGGTATTTACACTTCAATGAGTTGTTCTCTATTATTATTCCAAAATTCAAAGTGTTGTTTTTAGCACTCGATGAAATTGTAGCTAATTATGCAAATGTGTTTATTCTAGGCCCCTCCACCCGCCGCTGTGGAATTTCTAACAAAAATCCGTGAAGTCATAACGATCGCCAAGCAGAAAATGGCTATGAAACGATACAGTCCCAGCCTGCTCGGCATACCCGAGGAGGACTCCAACTACATGATCGAGTCGCACGCAAAATCGATAGCTGCAAGCAGCCGGGCCGGCAGTATGATTAGCCTAAAACGCGAAAACAGTCGCCGTAAAACATGCGGCGGATGTCCCGGCTGCGAGCCGCAAGACTTCAACGCGCTCAATGGCAAACTACCCGAATTCCCATCGCTGGCAGCGTGCCATAATTGCAGCAACAACAATACGACGAACGAATGCAAGCAGTTGAGCATACGCAAATGGCTGGAGGATGTTCCCATTGCGAAAACAAATACATCGCGCAAGATTCGTTCGCCGACGCGATCTTTGTCGCCGCAGCCGATGAACAAGTCGGAATTTTATTACACCACACGATCGCTATCGCCTAGCAAAGAGGCTGCTGCTGCCACATCGAGCAACGCCAACACCGCTAAGACAATCTACGAGGTGGAAAAGCGATCGCTATCGCCTAAAACAAACATTTACGATGCTAAACAACATGTTAAGACCAATGGTGAATTAATTGAGACAAGATCATTATCGCCGAAAATGAGAGGCGAGGTTAAAATTAAAAATTATGAAGAAATTGAGACTAGATCGTTATCGCCTAAATTAACTGCTACCGATACGCCACACGTCGAACGTATTAAGGTAGCTGACGATAATGAAACGCGATCTATATCATCCAGCCATTCAGGCAAAAATGTGCGTAAGATAGATGCTGTGAAGATTAGTAAGCCGAAATCGCCGCCGCCTTTGCCACCAATGCCGCCACCACCGCACAATAACGGTTACAAGCATCCCGATATGATTAAGGAAGCACTAGCAGTTGATAATCAAACGACGACGGCGGCGGCGGCGGCGACGACGACGACGACGTCGACAACCCCTACTCTAATCAAAACCAAGTCAAAGATGAACGCCGTGATCAATGAGTTATCGAATTTGAGTAAAAATTCCGGCGATGGCGTCGATGAGACTATTTACGATTACGATGTGGATAGTTTGGAGCGCAGCAAGAAGGGATATCGAACGCCGAGCGAATACGCCGATGTCTCCTCCCAGCCTAGTCCTAGTTTAAGCACCGCTTTGCCGATGGAGGAAGAAATGACGATGCAGAATGCGATTATCAATGCAAAAACGGGAAATCGAACGATTTCGAAGCTAAATATGGATGATGTGTTGTTGAACGACGATCACGATTACGAGTTGATCGTGTTGAAGAAAACGTTGCCGGAATTATTACAGCAGCATACGGATGGATACAGTTTGGTCAGCGAAGTGTACGTTAATAATGGTTATAATTATGGTAGCAATCCATCGACGCCATCCGATTCTCCATGCTCAACGCTCGAACGTTCACCGAAGATCATCTACGAGGAAAATAAGCCCGGACATGGGCATTTATTAATTGAGGTGGCTGATTGTGCCGATAACTACATCAAGGCGGAGGAATCCGATTGTTATGAGCCGGATACGCTTGATCGCAAGCCGAAACTGAAAATATTCAATCAAAACAATAATAAAAATATGGATGATGGGTATATCGACTCGCTGGAACGTCCAAATCGTATAATGCTACGGTCGAAAGGCAGTTTCGTTGATAAAGAGGAGGATTTAAGTTTATCCAGCAGCAAGGAGCCATCAAGCTTGCGAGAAATTTACTCAAATAACAAACGAATAATAAGTTCGTACAGTATAGAAAATGAGGATTATGAAGGCCGCTTTCTAACACTCGAAGAACGCCATTCGAAACGGCAACGCAAGCTCTCAAATAACATTCAACCGGATTTAATTCCTCCTAGTGCTAATGCGCCAATCTATGAACATCCAAAGCCACCACGTAAAGTCGGCAATATGAAACCACCATTACCTCCAAAAACAAGCAATAATGTAAGCATATTGAAAAATTTCATCCACACCGACGACATCATCTTCAAGAACGGACTAAACAATCAAATAATCCTTCAGGCCAGCATTAAGCATCATCACATTCCATCATCGTTACAAGTGAAACAGCATCGTAAGTATCGCAGCAAAAAGCTGAAAGTTGAGGATTCGGGTTATCTCAGCACCGATTCCGACGATTCGCATAATGTGACTAAAAAGCGAAAGTGCAGTGGTAGCGAAACGGATGAAAGTTTAGGTGATGGACAGAGTGAATCGGGTGCGGAATCAATAGAAACGCACTCGGTGTTTTTTGGTAGCTTTAGGAAAGGATCATGTATGGCTGGTTCGATTGATAGCGGTGTCGGTTCGGATTTGAAACCATCACCATCGTCTGGCGGTACGTTAAACGCTAGCAGTAGTTCTTCGACTTCATCCGATTAAGTGATAGTTGAACTTTTAGGATTCACACAAACTCGCTAATAATATTATAGTTAATTGAAATGATATTTTTTATATATTACAAATATTATGTGTTTACTTACAAAACAGTGGTTTCCAATCTGTGGGGCGCAATTATTAATTACGTCATTTTTATATAATTTAATTGAATAATCAAAATTCTTAATTTTGCTTCGCTTTTAGACAATTTGTGGCATATAAAAAATATAATTGATTGAACAACTTTTTGCTTGGTAGAGTCATTAATATTTTATAAAGAAGAAATAGTTGGTATAGTTTTACCATAAGACAATATAATAGAGGCAGATGGGAATAGTCTATGTAAATTTTTGTCGCGCAAGCGCCAAAAGAGGAAACTACTTTTTTGCAAATATGTAGGCAGCTTAAAACACAGCAAAACTGCGACAAAATTCTCCCATAGGAATTCCCATCTGCCTATATTATATTGTCTTTGGTTTTACTTTTTATTTGTGTACTACTTTCTGCAGTGTCGACAAAAACTGCAGCTAGCAGTATACAAATAAAAAGTGAAACTATACTAAGGATTTCTTCTTTATTAAATGTAAAAAAAACATAGTTTATGAAATTACCCTTCAAATTATTATTTTGATACAAAATTGTTTTGCAGAATAGTGGGACGGTACCAAATGTTTGAAACCACTGATTTACAATATTTTCGAGACAAATTTAATTAAATATTTAAATTTTTAAAAAAGGAGTCATTTAGATTATTATTATTAATGAATTTACTTTGATTATCAGTGCAATCTATCTGATCGATATTAAGTAAAGTAAATAAACGCATAATCATAATTTTAGTTAATCGTTCCTAATTTATTATTATTATTATTATATATTATTAATTATTTAAATAATGATTGTAAATATTATGTAATGTAAATAAGATAACTTATGTGATATTTGAAAGGGCCGGATGTGCAATAATTAAACATATAAAAGACGGCTACATTGCCAAATGGAATAATGTGCAATTCTTATTAAGTAATAAATAAAAAATACGTTAATTTTAGTGCAATATTTATGTTAATAATTGTGATAATATTGTGCAATTATCAATGGGTTTTTATGATGTAAAAAGATTCTTATCGATTGATGTTAAGACAATTAATAAGAATATTTGTTAAAAACACTAATGAAACGCAGTCGCTTCAACGTACCTGCATCATTAAAAATACGGTTTGGGATTTGATTTTTTTTTGTTTTATATAAATAATGTTGGGTGTCACTTAATTGTTTAATTACCTATATTAATTTGGGTGCTGGGTTGATTTAATTATTTATTCATTAATCGTGCGCAATATTAAAGACTGATAAAATATTTAAATTTAATTTTGGTTATTATTTAGCTAGTTTATTATTCGTTTTATTTCATAAGGTTTTCTTTGATTTAATATTAGTGACGACGGCAATCATCACCTTAATATTTTGTTGATTAAACATTAAAATAATATATTTTTGTTATATCTATGTTAAGTTAATTATTTAATATTATTATATATTTAGATGGTGCTCAGATTGATATATATGTTATAAATGTTTTTCTATGTAAATAAATAAATAAATAATACCTTTATGTATTTTTTAAATTAAACAATTATTCTAGTTTTTTTTTCGTTTTATCATTTTTTTCTATAATTACCGCTCCACGTACGTACACTTTTTAACGGCGTTGCCACAATAATTAATTCACTAAAACGATAAGTGTAAGTTTTCATAGTACCTCTGTGAAAAAATATTGTTATAGAAATTCAGTCGTGAGTCGTATGTTAAAATATCGATTTCGCTTAAAATGCATGTAAGTAAAGTAAAAGAAAAAGAAACAAACCTTTATCGCTATTTAATGTGAAAAAAAATAGTAAAACAGTATAATACACAGCCTTATAAACTCACATAATATATAAATAATTCATCGATTATAACAGCAGCAATCCTATCGATTAATTAGTTATGTACGTGTTGCGCTAAAACACTTGACGTTTTTCCATCGATCACGTAATCTACTTTAACCTAAAAAACATTATTTTAACATATCTGAGTAAACTTCTCCAACAGCTCATCCGAAACTAACTCATGATCGCACAGTCGTAGGCGAAATGCTAAATAAGCGGTCGATAATTCAAGATTTGTACAATGCGGCAACACATTGGTGTGGAAATCAATGACATTTTTAACTTGACGCTGCAAACATTCGGCGAACTTTGCCTGATCCGCGTCGCCGCGCAGTATTGCGGCCGGCTTTGGTTGCTGGTCTAGTTCTTGTGTTAAAAGGTAATCAGCATTTCTTTCACAATCGACAACTTTACGAAGAAAATTCCGTCGGCTTGGTGGTAAAATTATCGGGGCTTCTAAATTTACGTGTAAATGATGCAGAATTTGATAGAATTCGTCCATTGTACTAGAAATATCGACAATCGATAGGATTGTAAATTGATTCACTTAATAAAATAAATACTCACTTGTAGTAGATTTTCACCCCGAATATTGGACCGTCTTCGAGCTCATAACTTAGAAAGCATCCATTTAAAAAAAGGCCGTAAAATAAGTAGTACTTCTTGCCCCCATGGCTTATCTCTCTAAATTTGCAGTTAAGCACCAAGCTCACGTTAAAATTATAACGCGGGTGTATTTCAAAACCTATGAGCACATCTTTGCATTGCATCGTTATCAATTTGCACAAAAGCGCATCCTGATTGTCCTCCCGCTGTCCTATCAAATTCCCTATATACAATGATTCATTCGACAAATCGTCAACGTGCAGATGCATCGTGCCTAAATTCAGTTGAAACTTTTTGGGGCCAAGCGGCGCTTTCTCGAATTTGTTGGTGCGCTTAACTTGCGGAAGCGCCTCGTCGCTCTTGATCACATAGTGAAGAACACAATCTGCCTCATATTGCTTTGTCTTCAGCCATGAGGGCACTTCGACAACAATGAATAGGCGTGCCAATCTTGTAGACATATACGTGGTTGAATCGTTTCGGACGGTACCATCATTTTGGACTTCGAATAGATACGTTGATGCCAGAAAGCCGCTCGATTTCATCCAATTCAGAATCGGATTGATTTCGCTCAACATGCTAGAAAATAGAAAGAAAAAAATTGTTTTCGTAACATGTAGCCATTTCATTGCACGGAAACAAATTAATCATAATTGTTTACTTAACGCGCGCTATTTCATTTACTTGTCGATATCGGAAAATAATAGAACGCAAAATTGTTTTGCTAATTGATAATGTTTTGCAATGTTGCGTCTTAATAGGTTATTATCGGGTTTTTTTACATTACATAGAAAACGCCAATTTATTGCTTTTTTTAGATAGTTGAATATTGTTTTTCCATCGCTAATAGATTGTTAAAATATGGCCTCATCGTGTGTATTATGGCATATATAAATTAAAATAGAAGGTCGTTTTATTGTCGCAATTTATCATTTAATTAACAGATAATAACTGCACAGCCAAATCGTTATTACTAATAGAATACGCGTGTATAAATACGATTTGGATGCTAGATAAATGTCGAGCAGTAAGTTGCATTTGACCTAATTACACCTACTTACATAATACAACATTGATTTGCTCAAATTTTATTCGATGAATGAAAAATTGTAATATTTAGCTCTAAAATATCATCTTCCAGCAGTTGCGATGGTAAAAGTATGAAAATATTGTGCAATCGAAACTATTTATCAGTGTAGGTATAAATAAAGTTAATTTAATTATTACACTCTTCAAAAATGAATCTCCTTTTTGGGTCATTACCGACCATAACACTTCGAATTTTGTTTGTTTCACTAAAAAAAAGTTTTTCTAAATTTCTAAAAATAAATTGTTTAAAATTCACTCTGTATATTCATTGAGTTTAACAAATTTATAAATAGAACGAATGCTATTTTAACTTTTTTTTTATTTCGTATAAACGTGGCAGCAGGTTTTAGTTTAAATTATGTGTTTTTATTATTGCTTGTCGTGTTTTCCATTGAATTGTTTAAAAAAATGCAAAACAATGTGGAATAATGATCTAAACGCAAACAATTTTGAAATTATTCATACACAAACAAAGCAATATTATTTAATGCTTAATAATTAATTTTGATCGCATCATTTTTTTCCTACTAATCATTTTTGTTATTTTTCAACGAGCGCGTGTGTGTTGGTGTTGGTGTGTGTGCGCGCGTGTATGTGTGTCTGTCAGTGTGTGTGTTTGTCGTCGTTGTGGATAGATGGCGCATGCGCGTGTTTGTTGTATCCTGGCAGGATCGACCCGTTGCAGAACCGCAGTCGCTACACAATCCTTTGCGCTGCTCTATATATACGACGACACACACATTGACTAACACACAAAAAATCGTTCATGTTTTGTTTTTTCCGCCTTTCTTACTCGGAACGTTCGATGATGACTACCACTGCATTGTACATAACCTCGCAGCGACGAGCAGCAGAAACGCAACCCCAAGCGATTTTTACAACATGTAGATAAGAAATGCGAACAACCGCACGGCGCTAAAAGTTCTTTTTTAAGTTAAGAAAACAAAACAAAAATAAATAAATAAATAAATAAAATACCGAGGAATTACAAGTGAATTGTGTGTGTGTGTGCGCGACGTTACGTTAACGTAGAAATAAATAATTGCGCAATAATTTTTAATCAATTAACCTCTACTATTTAAATAATTAACGTTAAAAAGTCTTCCAAACAAAATAAAAGTTATTCAAATTGAAACTTGTGTTTTGTTTCATCGGTAAATGTACATAAAAAATTAAATTCCGAGCCTAATTAGTTCGAATTTTTAAAAAGCAAAACAAGTTAAAGTTGCAGTTTGTTGGTTAATTAGTTAGATTGTTACATTAGTTATTAATATTATATTAATAGATAGTGTTTTGTTGACTCGAGTATTGCCAAAGAAAGGTATGTGATATTATTTTAATTAATATCTTCATTTCAATTTTCAATATGTAAAAATTTTTGTTGTTAAATTGCCGCCAACATGACAATCGAGCAAATGAATTAATGAAAATTATGTTATGATAAATATAACAATGTGCTGCTGATTAAAATGTGGATGTTATTGTTGGGACATTAATAGACCTAACCTCAAATTTCCGGCAATTTGCTTCCGCAACTCGTTAAAAAATGAAAATTACGATTGTTTTAAGCATACATAATTTGGTAACACTAATTCTTTTATTTATTTTATAGTTTACGTCATTAATTTTCATGTAATTTCATTTAAATTGCATTTTCATTGCTATTTAAAATACATAATAAATGATTTATAGTTTATTCGTTTTAATTTGGCGCCAGTAATGTACTAAGTGTAACTGATTTACACTATAAAAGACGTTTACGTCAAAAATGAATTAAAATTGAAACATTTCCATCTAAATGAATCAATGAACCGATGTTGATGAGTAGTTTAATCCAAGTAGCGGCTTATAAACTTTTTGCACACCCTGTATAGGGCGTACTATAAATATTTGTGCATCTCATCTCACTTTTATGATTTATTCATAATATTTTTACATGTTTCATACCCAAAGACTAATTTACCACAAAAGGCAAGAGCACCAATACGGAACCCGCAATAAATACCTCGGTTTTGAGACGTTTAATAATACTAACATCAATTTACTGCCAAAATTGTGGGTTAAAACAAATTCGAGAAACTGTTTCGTTGTACCAGTTATCTCGCAATTGTTTTAATTAATATAAAGAATGATAAAATTCAAACGAAAACTTTTGGTTGATTCACAAATATATTGCAAGAAATTGATGATGATGATGATGATGATGATCAACTCCTTGTAACATTCTGTGAATATATTTGTGAATCAATCAAGAGTTTCCTTTTGAATGTCATCACTCTGCGTTATCACAACAATTTTAGTGTTTCATACGATGCATATATAGTAAGATGAAACACTGTGTGTTTGAATCAAAACTCCCCTAACAGCACTAAACGCAAAGTAATATTTCGCATTTTTTAGGGTTTTCAGGCATTTTGTTGTACAAAGAATTCCAAGAATTAAACTATTTTTTATAAAGATTAATTTAGATCTTTTACATAAAATGTAAAGAATGATGCAATTTAAAACAAAAAATTCTTGGTTGATACACAAATATATTAAAAGGGGTGATAATAATCAAAGTCGTGCATTGCGCCAACTAAAATTTTTCTTTTAATTTTATCATTCTTTATGTTTTGTGTAAAAAAAACTAAATTTCAATTTTTCTACAAAATTCTTTTCCATAAAAATGTAGAAAGTTGCGGAAAATAGTAAAATTATTAAATTGAATTATTGCATAATATTTCATCTGAATCACTAAAATTATTGTGGAATTAGGTAGCGATAAAGGAGTCGTAAATATTACTTTAGCACAACTTATCAATTGTGGGTGTAAAAATGATTTTGTCTTAAACCAATCAAAACTCTTAATTTGTTTGCACAAACTTTGTCGCATAAGAAATAACAATAACGAATATCATCTTAAAATCGTATCAATCATTGTTAGCGCTTCAGCGATATATTTTTGCTAATTGAAACTTTTTCGTTGCAGTTGAATTTTAAGCAAACGCTATGAAAAGTAATTTTTACACAAGCAGCAATCACATATCAATACTAATCAAATCAACGCAGCAGCAGCAGCAGCAGTCACCACCACCACAAAAACAACCAATTAACGCAATCAATTTCAACAATCACACGATCATAGACTGCAGAAGAACATGAAATACAAGAAGAGAAAACGAGTGGCCACGTGGAAAGTGATTCGGCGATGTGTCATCTTCTTTACGGCGATTTGTGTGATACCGGTACTTCTCGTCCTTCTCGTCACCACTGATCAATATATGCGACCAGTTAAGCCTAATCGGATATCGTATATTCGGCCAGAGGTAATACTTTAGTAAAATACCCCATGAAACTTTAATGTATGCACAGCATTGTGCATGAAACGACGTCAATAAAGTTGCATATAATCAAATTGCATCGCGCGCGTATGTATCGGCAACCATACAAACAGTTTATGTTTATCGACGTGCACTTAATCGAAATTTAATGCGTATTATTGACATATATTGAACGCTATTTTAATACAATAACAATATATACAAACTGTTTCTATTAGTATACATAAAACCATCATGCAATGGATGCAATGAATTAAAATTTTATCGATTGCGGCTCCATCTAGCTGAAAAACTATTAAACTATACTAGATATGTGGAAATGGTTGCATATAACACTAATAAAAACGATGTGATAGTAATTTTTCCGCGCTTCTTCGGTAATAAATTTGGACAATGTGAAATATTTATGATATTTTTTAGTAATTTTTTTGTGTTGTACGTTTTTTGGCCGGTGGCCAAGTTTCCATGTTGCTATTTTATTGCGTGACATATACAGCTGCATTGATTTTGCTTTTTTCCCGTTTGTTGCGTTCATTTATTTTTATGATTATTACATTATATAGAAATAAATGTGACGTAGTAAATCAATGCGATGCCATTAGCACAATTTATCGATAGTTTATCAGGAGGAGGAATTGGCGATGGAAAGAAATCGAAAAATGCAATAATGGCGCGTTTCATGCACACCACACCACACCACACCAACACACACGTTTCGAACGCCATCTAGCATTTTTCCGAACGTGACAATTACGTAATTTAGTGTCCTGTTCGTCTTTGTCGTTCGTTATAATAAATGTGCTCGTGTTGTTATGCCCCCGCTTTCGCTCCTTTTTGCAGGGGCGTATCGAATCGCCGAAATTCAAGCTGGGAAAAAATATGTCGTTGGTCGAAGAAAAATTGCTGCATCGAAAGCGCTTCTTGAAAAAAATGTGTACCCAATTAGGTCTCGACATACCCGGCAACGATACATTACACAAGCCGAATCCGTGGGAGTTTTTGATAAATAAGCAGCATCGATTGATTTGGTGTAACGTTTTCAAAGCAGCCAGCACATCGTGGATGTATAATTTCAACGTATTAGCAGGGTAAATATTCGATTTACGTACATAATTATTAACTTTTCAAATGCGTTGCGATCCGATTAAATCTTAAACTGCAATTAGGTGCACGTATGTCCGAGGTTAATTATAGTTATTACGCCGAACACTCAACGCAATTACAACTTCTAACTCTATTAATAACGAAAATCACATTTGGTATATAAAGGACTTTATAATGACCATTAACGAAAATCAACAAAAAATTCTATCTATAATGAGCCACACACACAACACTGACAGTCTTTTATAGCTTCATCAAAACTATACTTATTTCTATACCATTTTTACTTGCTGCCGTTCAGTTTCGTTAATAATTGTATGGTATTTTAGGATCAGGAGTATCTCGCTATGATTTTTTTAATAATAGATAATAAATTCCCGTAAAATGTAGTACTTAAATTTTTCATCATTTTTCCATTAAAAAAATAATTAATTTGTTTTTAACTATATCTAAATTATAAACTGGGAATAGAAAATATTCATTAAACTTTGCTGAAATTGCAAGGTATATCTATATCAACTCTGGAAACGGAGAAATGATTAAAGTTTGCGGAATAATTGCAAAAAGTCAATGTCGCGTTTTTTTTTTCAAACAAGCATATTTTTCGTAATATTACAACGTTAATTATAAAAATATGAAGTTCATGGTTTGTAATTGCGTTGTTAATAAAAAAAAAACTAAAAACAAAGTGAAATAAATTGCAATATACACAAATATATAGAAAAGAATTTAATAGACATGCAAATTGTTAGGAAACGCGTGTAAAAATTGGTCGGAAATTTATTTTCAAGCGAAATTTTTCATTATGACGGAAATGTAAAATTTCTAGTGAAAATCGTTCGACAACTTCGAAAATTTAAGGAAAATTGCAAGTTTCGAAAATCAATTTGTTCGTAGACCGAAATTTGTAGTAAAACGAGTGACAACCTAAAGATTTTCTCAAACAAAATATAGCAAAAATTCTATAGACCCTTTTATAAATTGCTTGACTGAAAGTAAAATATTCGTCTATTCTACATTTTGAATAATAATAATAATAATAATAATATATACGTATTTTGGTCCGATTGTGAAACAAAAATATTTAAATTCTCAGAAAATACACCAAAAATATTAGATGTATTTTCTAGAGGACTTTTGAATTACCCTATATTGTATTTGCCCATATCCCTACGGATTAAAAACCCCAACGGACCTTTTTATTTAGTTTATTTATTATCCACTGAAACTAAATTTTAATCTCTAGCTCAAATTGCGGTCAGACATACATAACGACCTCTTAATAATATATAACACCGTTTAAAAATGTCAACAATTTATTTACTTAGGTCTTTAAAATGTTTATGTAGTCGGAATTAGTTGGATTGTTGGGATTTTCCGGTGTTATCTCTTGACGATCGTTATTGTGCTTCCACAGATACAATCCGGCGTTTTTAAAGAAAACCAAGCAAGTGCCTCTAGTTCTCGCTCGCCAGCGATACCCCCGTCCTTCATTAACTCAATTACAGAAATCATTCAAAACGTTTATATCGTTCATCATCGTGCGCCATCCGTTGGAGCGACTCCTGTCCGGTTACACCGACAAAATACAATATTCGTTGCCGCACACGCACCATCGCCGCTTGGGCAATAAGATTATACAAAGGTACCGAAAGACAAACGATGTGAGTATGCATATGACAAACAAACACTATTCGGATACTCAATTCGTATACTATTTATCTAAAGGAGAGAATCAAGCGTCTACGCTATCCGACGTTCTACGAATTCGTCAACTACGTGATTGATAGTGCGCAAACTGAAATTGCGATGGATATGCATTGGACACCAATCACGCAATTTTGTACGCCATGCCTCTTCGACTTCGATATTATTGCGCACACCGAATCACTGCAGGTATATAATCAAATCATGTCGGGTAACAATTAGTTACACTCAATGTGGCTTCCGCTTGTTGTAGGAGGATCAGGAATATCTAATACAAAAGACCGGCCTACAGAAGTACATCAAGCCCGAGTGGAAGAATGTCGGCCACGAATACACGGCGAAGAAAATTGAAAAACAATTTTCGCAATTGACTCGATCACAAATTCTACAACTTTACAACATTTACAGGTAAACTTTTATTAGTTTTGCCTTACAAAAATATATTTAGTTTTCCGCTACAATTGCACGATATGTTGCAACAAAATTCGGAATTTTTATCACAATCGTGTATTTCAAAGCAAAAAACTAAATAAAGAATTGAGTTCATAATAATGATTACAAATCGCTGACTTAAAATTCATAATTGTGAGAGAAATAATAATTTCTATTAATTTTTTTCGTGTAACTTGGAGGAAGTCTCCATCAACGATATTATTTGCATTGATTTTAATCTGATGCTAGTTATATTTTTAATGAAAAGTGACATTTTTTAGTAAATTAACACATATAAGATGAAATATCCAATAAAATTTCGTAGCAATCATATACAAATTATTAAATTGCATATTATATTAGCGACATGTGAGCAAACACGTATGTTTTATCATCGGGATGTTTAAACGCAAAAAAATGATAATGGTTGTTTACAAATCATTTTTAGAGGACGTAACAAAATATCAATTTTTATGGTCGTTAGTAAATAAATATTTTTTACACTTGCAGCAATGCTGTTTAGGCATTTCAATGAAATTTCTACTCTAAATGCTCAATCGTCACTAATTTAAAGTAGGTAATGATTGCAATTTACACGTAGGTAGAACATTTTGAAGGCAGGATTAGGCTGTGTATATAAAGAGGCGACTCTAAGCAACGAGACTTGCAAAATACGACAAAAACGAACGTGCGAATTTACGTTACGACTTAAACACCTCATCATGTAGATCAGTGTTTCCCAAACTTTCAACATCTGTATACCCCTTTGACAATTTTCGTACAACTTCTTCGGTCAGCATCAACTCTAATTGCGGGAATTTGTTTTCTCAAAATTAGAGTTTGGTTTGTATTTTTAAATTATTTTTGGCTAACAAATGCATGAATTTATTTATTTAAGATAATAAATAAGTTCCTGAACGAATTTAATCTTGATTTTCGTTAAAACATGTTTGGGTGACACGTTTAAAATTAAAATTACATATACTGCAGTTAGACCGTTAGCGCGTACCCCTTTCAAAGATAAAGTCGCGTTGCTTAGTCGCTTTACTATATTCGCCGAAACCTAAATCAAATTTTCATTTTTCCCTTTATGTACCTTATTATTAGCAAAAACATTGCGATTAGTTTAGTATCAATGCACATACCTAGGTTGCTATGTTATTCAAAAATTAATAGAACTATTAAACATACCACAATCTCTTTTTTTGTTTATTTATTACACTATTCACTAATTCAGCTTGTAATCCATTAGAGCGTCGAAAAATGTCACTTTTCCCTTGAGATATATAAATATCTCTTTTGAAAACGACTGCATAAACATCATTATATTTTAATACATCCAATGTCAGTAATCACCATGCATTAAACAATCGTCCACATAATGATTACGTTTCATTATTAAAGCAAATTCGTAAATATTTTAATAATTTTCAGATACGACTTTGAATTATTCAATTATTCATTGCAAGGCTATTTGGATATAGCGAAGCCAGATAAGGATCCATCCGATTTATTGGCGGCGATTACGATGAACGATAAACCAAAACGCAACCGAAATTTATCCGAACGTATTACGCAAGGTGATAATAATAAAACAACCTAATTAAGTGAGTAAAGTAACATGATGATGATATGATGCATACATACATTTTTAAGGCTATACAATAACATTCAAATATCAGCAAGTCAAAAAAAGTAAAAAAATAAAAACTTATTAAATAACGCATAATCAAAAAAAAAACACGTTAAAATTGTTATTCAAAAGACAAAAAAACGTTGCTTTTAGATATTTCATTAGTTACGTTTTCTCTTTTTTATATTAAAATTAATAAAAGGTAATGATTGAACACAAATTATTGCAATAATAAAAAATACGCTCATAACTGATCATGTTTTATATATTGCAAGAATATGAAACAAGAAGCTCATTTTTATGATTACATATTTATTAATTAGTATTGTAATGACTATAGATTGTTAGTTTCTCTTAAAAACAATACCAAAAAAATTTTTAATGAGAAATTGTGATAATTAGAGAGTGAGGTTAAACTTACTTGCGAATTTATAACGTTTCAATTATTAAATAAATACATTGTTACATTAAACTGCTGTTTTGTCTACATATTACCATGAAATTGCTATTTACATACAACTTGCAATTAAGCACACATTTTAACCTTGTCGTTTATTTTTCAAAAAAAACAACACATTTGCATGATAAATACGTAAAATAATATTTTTTTAATTTGTCCCATTAATAAATTCGGGTTAAAAAGCATTAAAAACGTTCAAGCGCAATGAAAAGGCACAACGATATGGAGGCAGCAAGGGAAATTTAAACATTGACTTAATTTACGAGCTTACACATGCGCATAAGTCAATACTCGATATTTAATTCCTATCTGGGACGCTTAGTAGATGAAAATTGATTGTGGGGTTTAAGTCGTGAAAATGTGAAGTAATTTTCAAATACAAATTGTGCCGCTGTATGAAAAACATTTACAAAAAGGATCAAACTAAATGATTTTCGGACCATCACAGTAATTTGATCGATCAGTGCTATTGTGTAAGTAATGTGCGTAATTTATATAAAGTGGTGGTAAATTTACATAGTAAAAAAAGAGTAATTTGCTGGTCGATGTAAATTACCTACAGATGATTAACACAAGCCCAGCGAGTCACATTTCGTCTACTACATTTTTATGTTTCATGTTTACTACTTCAGTTCTCTCTCAGCAAACTATTACGCAATTTGTATACTGCAGAACCACAGTTAGTTCCAAGTAGTCCTAGAATTCTAAACATACCTAATACCATTGATTAAACAATTACATAGATGCGCAACCGGACATTTACGCAAGTTTTGAGATATAAAGGGGACAACTAATGACATTTCCGAATCCATCCGATGGTTCCAATCATAGAGTTCCAGCCGTTTCAGCGATGTAAACCTTAGGAAACTAGATGCAAATATCTGATCATAGAAGATTTCATGTTGACTAAAACTTGTAATATTGAAGAATTCGGACCAATTCGTAAATGTCATTAGTCGCGATCTCTATATCTCAAATTCTGCGAAAATATGTGGTTTCGCATCCATTTTTTAATCAATGCTAATACTTAAGTATTTGTCATGTTTAACTTCAAAACTTGACTAATAAAAGAAAAACTAGCTCTATATTTTATAAACTGTATCCAATTCAAATTTTAATCGCTGATAAACTGGTCCAAAGTCATTATTGAACCGACTTTATATCGTAAATAATTCCCAAAAGATTAATTTCATAGAAATAAAGTTAATATTTTAAGTATTGTAACTTACCACTTTGTGTCGTTGATTAAATGGACAGCAAACACAAACTTCCCACAACAGAACCATTTCTGCATCTTTTCGGCTCTCAGTGGACGAGCGTTGTTCAATTTCATCATATTGTTGTTTTGCCTCTCAATCAGAACATTCCTCATTTCGTCGCGCTCCTTTATCGCCTCATCACGTTTCTGCAGCACCTGTCGCAATTTGGCGCGTAGATAGACTGCGACATCGTCGCATTCGGGGTCATATTCACCCATATCCATCATCTGCTGTAGAATAAATAGTGTGCAACATTACAAACAATTCATTACCGAAATGAAATTTTATCGATGCGAGGATAGGGAGGGAGGGTTGTTAGTTGAAACAATTTATTAGTCAACACAATGTCATCAACAGCAACGACTGCCGAGATAAATAGCTTTGCAAACTACATTAAAAAGTTTGTTCATTTTAGTCGAATCTTTGGAATTTGCCAATTTAATCTTCGCCAAACAATTAACGAACAACGTTTATACGGCTCGCTTTTAATTTCGCTACCGTTTATTTTAGCTTATTGCTATTGCGCGGTTGACGGAAGCATCAATTTCATGAGTGTAGAATTTAATTATTACTCAAAAATTGGATTTGGATTGGAGTTTTTCGAACGGATTCTGACAACGATCGAACGATTTCTGTACTACATTTATATAAGAAAGCGATTCCATAAAGTGCTACTGGATGTTCAGCACACAAATGAGCTGATCAACTACAAACACGTCGACCACTACAAAAGTTTAATTCCTTTTATAGTGATGGTCATCTATGATGGATGTTATAAATATGTCTATAATAATGGAACTTGGACAAATTATCTATTATACTACTTCGGTGGTATTATCTCCATGCTCGAACTTTTAATGATGCATAATATTTTGATCGAGCTACGCTCTCAGCTGGCACACATAAATCGCCAATTAAAACAGCGCATTGACTTTTTAGGCATTAAAAGCGGCGGCGATGACATTTGGAATCGATTGCTGGATGTGAATCGATTGCGCGAGAGCGAAAAGGACGCCTATTTGGATAAGGTGTTCGATCTGGCCGCGATGCAGATACACATCGCAAAGGTGGCCCACCAAATCAGTCTGGTCTTTCGCTTTCCGCTCGGCTGTACACTATGGTTGTTCTTTACGACCACCATTGTCACAGCACACATTGTCTCGCTGATTGCAATTGCTACCGACCAAAATCCACTGATGACGATCAGTTTGGCTGTCAATTTCATTTTTATATTTGGAAATATCGCACTGATGGTAAATTCATGGTCGGTGATTAAAAGAAAAGTATGCAGGATGTATTAGCTTTGTATCAACAGGACAAATTTGATTGATTTTATAATCTGATTGCTAAACATCAATGACTAGTTAGCAATTAGTTGGAAACGGATTTTTGTTGGAACATATTTCGACTGGTTTCAAATGTTTTGACAATCATAGATCTATGGCGACATCAATTACTCGTGTTTCTCTCCGATTGTGTTTCGTAGATAATTTTAAATTCAAAACTTGGATGTAAAACCGGTAACAGCAAATATCACATTATTGCCATTCATTAAACTGAAATCCCAAAAAAATCCAGACAATTCATCATTACTCCTGGTTAGAACCCGGTTTGATCGTCAGCCGAGTAATCAGAAATATCTTGATGCAACTAATTGATGCATCACATCGCATAATGGCTCGATTTTCGCTAATTTCTGATTGATAATCAGTCAAAATTATCCTATTGATACAAAGCAAATATCTAATAATGGCCCCTACATAATTGTTTTTAATTACTACGTTTCAGCTTCAAAGATCGACGATCTATCTACATAATATATGGAATATTTTGGGCAGCAATGATGAAATCAATGATAAGGCTAAACATTTGCAGCTGGTTATTGTACAAAGTCAACATGGACGTAAAAAGTTTACCTACTTCGATATTTTCGAATTCGATTGGCCACTAATTTTAGGCGTATGATTATTTTATGCAAATAAAACCGCTGAGCTGACAGATGATGAGTGTAAATGTTATCGTAAATCGTCTATGAAAACCGCAAAAGTCTAGATAAATCAAACAACGCAATTAAATAATTCAAACAAAAGAATTTTTTATACTCAAATTGTTTTTGCATAACGATAAATAAAAGGAATCGTTGTCAGAAACGACGCTTAACTAATTATAATACCACCAATATCAAATCGGCATAACCCACAAATTGTGGTTTTTCTACAATACTTTCTGGCTTAATATATCTAGATTTTGAATAAAAAATTTAATGAATTTTCAGTAAAATTGGGAAACTATTATGTATCTTTCGAATCTAAGGCAAAAATCATAATTTATAAAATTTAATAATGGAGAACGCATTGAAATTTTGGTCAAAATTTGTCCAAAAATTGTATTAAAATTTGAACCTAAAAAAACTATTATGAAAATCGCAAATTGTGGAAGAAGTGATCGTAGCCAAAGACTACATATTTAAACTATTATATATAATTTTTTAAACAGTATTCATCAGCAACTATTTTGGGATTTTATCAAATTTAAAATGAATTTTTGAATGTAATATTTGCCGTTTTCGATTTCTGCTCAGCGGTTGTAGATATAATTTCGTCTACTATTTACTATTTAATTTTTAGTATATTGGCTCGGCAGCAACCTACATAGTTTTATTAATTCAATTCAATTTTGTCTAGAACGAAATTAGTCACTGTAGGTAGGTATTATACGATCATTAGATTAATGACAATTACCGATACAATAAATTAATACTATCTTAATAAATAAATTATATTAAATATCAATCGAAAGCATTGATTGCATCTAATAATGACTTCTAACCTTCATTTATATGAATAATTAAATACGGTGTAATATCTTGATCCTAACCGTAATAAAATAAAATCGGTAATATTCTGCCTTTTGTTATTTATTGCAATTAGTTTGGTAGCAATGTCGTCGGGGGTATTATACAATCCGTTTACTATCCAAAAATATTTTGGTCAGAACATCATTAAAAGCAATTATGAACCAGCTGGCTTAAAAGAACTAATTACCAATTACATATTTATCGCTTCAAACATTATTTGCTTTATCTATACGGTCATCTATAACGAAAATCGTATTGGAGATGCAAGGTATGAATAATACACTAAATGGTCCGAAAATTACTGTATTGTGTGCGAATATTTCCCGAAGAACTAGCAATAAATAGTGAATTACGGAAGTTTTTTATGTTTTTGTTTTGTCTGACGTAAAAGTGGCTGCTAGAATACTGTACTAGTACAGAAACTGCAAAAAACAAATTAATAAATAGAACAAATTGATGACATAGTAGTCAAAATATATTAACTACTGCTCTAATAACTAATACTATTTTTATCTTGTGAACTAATCAAAAGTTCTATTTATTACAAAACTGCATTAAAAACTGGTTAAAACATACATATATTTATTCCGAACCCAAATTTGTCCTTACACATGTTTAAAACAATCAATCGACACACCATTCGTAAAATAAAAGCCGTTAACAACTTCTGAATAATAGAAAATATAACCTTTTGGAACTCATCCGTAGATTAAGTATCTAAGGTGACAAAATTATTGACTACAACGTGAATAATATGCAGGCATACATAATTTTTCCGTTGAAGAAAGAATTGGCATAGATTACTTGACTTTCGCGGAATCAATAAAATTCTCTAATCTGAAGATAAATTTCACACACAAGGCCGTACATTTCTCGCATTCAAACGCGAATAATGGTTCTTATTTCACAATCGGCGGGCCGATTGATTATTTTAAACATATTTAAAGACTTAAACGTAAACAAAGCCAAGTTTATGAGTTGGGGAATGTAATAATTAGAATTACCAGTTCCGCGGGAGATATTCACAAACGGTACTTTCTTTGTATTTCATAAATTACATTAATTTTCCGTATTGTTTTAGATACAATTTTATATCACAGATGCGTTTTTGTATGCAATTTTACTTCGTCCAGTATCTAATGCTCCAAATAACGCTTACATTCGTTTATTTTCGCGACGATTACGTCGAATGCTACAACAAAATGATCAAATACACGTTGGATCTATTAAAAATCAACATACGGACCGAATATAATCTAAAACCAATTCTAAGCATGTATCTAATCGTGTTCGCATCCGTTACTACAATGTTTTGTGTTGATTTGTATATATTTTGGTCAAAATACACATTCAGTTTCTTTATTTGCCACTACTTGCCGAGCCTATCCATTGCGATATATATAATCAGCTTAGCTTCGCTGATGGGCATCTGCAAGACGAAGTTTGAATCCATCAATACGTATTTAAAGGCACAAACACGTCGAAATTTGACCAACATGCAGAGATACCATTTGTATAAAGCGGATGCCAAAATGGTGCTAACCGAAAATTTTCCAAACGAGGAAAACTGTACCATTTACAAGCGTTTGTTTATCGTGCATGACGATTTAGTGGAAATCGCTCGCAATATTAATAATATGTCCGGGTACGATTTACTGGTGTTTATGCTAATTGTTACAATCGATATTTTATCGTTTATTTACGATATTTGTATGGATTTGGCGACGCTGTATGGTAAAGGCAGTGACGTACCACCACGAACAATTTATGCGATTGAATATTGGTCAATAATGGATGTATTGGGAATGGTGGCTTTAATTTATGCGAGCACAAGTTTGATGGATGAGGCGAATCGAACAAAATTGTATCTACATGAGCTACGTAATTTGTATCCACAACTAAACGAACATGTAAGCATTTTATATTTATCTAATATTTGTAACTTAAAAAAGAGGATTTCATAAAGTGCAGTTTTTAAAAATGCAATGAAATATACAAAATTTGGGCAAAAATTGAGAATTATTATTTGTTAATTTCATTCAATACATCAATCCCACGATTTACACAGTATTTTTACTAGTTTTTACTTTTACATGATTTTCAAAACATTAAATTTGAAAAATAACTCATGAGAAATGACAATCGATAGAAAAACACCAATTAAACATATTAAACCATATTTAACTAAACAATTTACCTATATATCAAAATATGGAGATTAAACTTTCGCTTTACGGCGAAATTGTTCTTTTTAAGCTTAGATTAGTATATTTAATTTTCGTTTTTCTGTCAACTGTCATGTGTTCTAAACTTCTAATCTAATATATAGTTTTGTGTCCATCAAATATATTTTCATATCTTCTTTTATATGTAGAATCTACCAAATGTTAGCAATCAACTCCTACAAATTTTGACTTTATTATCTTGTATAATATTAAATACTCTGTTTCAAAGCAAATTCTATAGAGGTTTAAATTAAATAATTTTTACTTTTTATACCATACATGTTCGCTTATTGTGGAATAGAATACCATGTCACAACATCTGCTTCTCTAATCTACCAAAGAAATTACCCTGATTAGGGAGAATGATACTAAAAATCAGTGCACTAAAATTTTATATTCATCATTTTTAAATGTAATTTGATTTCAGCTGGAATTAATAGCCATGCAATTATTGCATTCTGATTTAAAAATAACAGCAGCACGATTTTTCACGATCCATCGTGGCATTATTTACAATGTGAGTTATTAAAAAGAACTTTAATTGACAATGACATTTTTAATCATTTTTTGAATGTTACAGTTAATCAGTGCTTGGATCACGTATATTATAATATTTATGCAAGTTGATAACGATATTGGCGGTAGTTAAATGAATAAATACAAAATTTTGAGGTTAGAATAATTCAATTGGAATTTATGATAAATGTATTGTACAAATCTATCGAACTTAATTGTAGTATGCAATGATTTTATTTACAGATTTAATTGTAGGCTTCACTTACCATTTTTCTGCTTTAAAATTAATATTATTTTGAATTAGATAAACACACAAACTGTTTGGCTACAGTACTAATGCTGGCACCTATGAGAGGATAGCTGCTATCAAAAAGGATTCAAAGGTGTACAAAGTTTAAACACTTGAAGTATAAATATGATAAATATCGTCAATATGTAATAGCACTGTCTTTATGACGATTATTTGTTGTAAATAAGTTACTTGTTTATATAAAATTATTTTTGTTTAAACAAATGATAAACAGCATGTCAAACAACGCCAACTAACGGAAATAATTTTTTAAATTTGACATTTTAATTGAAACAAAAAACATACTGTATCGTGTTTTTATTACGAATTTTAAACAGTTAATACTCATTCAATGAAGTTCTAAAGTATTTTGTTACTGAATTGTTGTCTTGTTAATATCGACACTGCTCCAGAATAAAATCAGGTGCCGTCAAATCTGCGTCCATGGTAGAGTATCCCAAAGTATAATTAAAGACTGCAATTGCAAATAATCCAAGCAAATATTTTTGCCAAAATACAATTCAATGATTCTCGCTTATAAAAACTGTTAATTTGTTTCGTTTCGATCGAAAATATTCACTTTTCAGTTTGCTTTATGTTTGTTTGTACAAATTATTGATGTTGATCGATTAGAGGTGCATATGAAATCCTTCTCGCTTTTCTAAGCAATAAAGATCTTTGGTTTGGCTTCATGACTTATTTTTTACCTATTTTGAATGCCCTTCATTGTTTCTATACAATCTTCTCACTTTGCACAACACTATACAACAATCATTCACAATCCAAAGATTCTCTTTTGCTTACTACCATCGGAATAATTTTACAGCGTAGATCAAAGCTATTACAATGTAAACAAAGTTAAATATATTTCGCAGATAAACATTTTACATTTATATAAACGTTGTAATTGCAAATCATTAAGCTACAAATGCTGTTTCCTATAACAGTGGATTCAGTTGTCGTAACTGTAATAGAGGATTTGACTATATTTGTCAGAGAGAAAATGAGTTTATTTAAAAGGTATTATTTCTCAAAACAAAACTTATTAATAAAAAAAAGTTAAATGGTAAAAATGGCTATTTTACTACATTTATTTGTCTTGGTTGAGTCATTATTAGAAGAATTTATGGAGTTTTTATATATTCTTTAATTTATTTTATAACGTCATGTTTCATAAAACGCCTACAGCAAAATGATGAGTAGAAGAACAGCAATTCGTAATCACAATGATTTTTGTTTATAACAATTCGCTACCTTGATTCTACAGAGTTATTCCAATAAGTTAAAATATTGAAGGAGAGTCAAATTACGAATAAAAAAAATTAACCTCAATGGGAGAGGCATTAGGCTCAAAGAAGAACTGCATTTGTCAACTATTGGTATATATCGTATAAATTCGATTTTTCGAGAAATAGCATTTGAGATAAAATATGATTAAGCGATTCTGGAAATAAAAATGTTGCAAGTTTGATTGTTTATATCAACTTCTTTTGCAATAGTAAATATCAAGATAAAACATTTTTGTCACATTTACGACCTTGGCACTGCCCTTCATCTTAAAATTCGAAAACAAATCTATTTTGACATTCGAAATCAAAATTCACTGCACTTTACGTTAGTTTCTCTTCACATTCGTTGTTTTGGAATAAAATAAAAATGAGAAAAACACCTTCAATCAAATTATTTAATAAAACATCATTTAGTAAAAATACAATTTATTTATTCATTAATACAAAAGCATGATATATTACAAACTAAGTATTGAAAAAATAAAGATAAAACATTAATATAATTAAGAGTAACGCTCAAATTTTGCTAATAACATTCTAACTGTTAACTAATAAGACAAAAGGCGATAGTAAAATAAAACAAAAACATTCAAAAAGTTTTAGCACTGCTATAAAAATAAGTATACAGTATTGAAAAATGTTACTAAAAAATCTAATTAAATTATTAGATATAATTAAAATGCGTTATTATTTTTTTTACTCGGCATTATTGTATAGATGTGGAATGGTTGGAATTTTGCCTTAGATTTTGATTCTAAAGTCTATAATACAAAAATATATTTACAATCTTATCAGATCTGCTGCACCATGTTTATTTGGGTGGTGTTGTGAGTGGTCGTTTGAATAGTAAAATGTGTGGTTCCGGCGAATGGTTCATATAATGGATCCAGCCCTTGCTCTGTTGCACCCCAATCGCTCGCCATTCTTGCTCGGACATGAGATGTGTCTTTGGTACTAATTTAACTAATTCTTTTGGTAAAACAACATGCCTGAAATGATATCAATCATATCAAATTAGAAATTCGAATTGTGACGGTAGCACTTTTTTCGTTCATTCTTTGTTTACACTAACAACCATGTGTTGCACGAAAATACGTTACAGAAAATATTACTCACCGATATTCATATTCATCATCAAAATATTTATCGGAGTAGTAAATGTTTTTATGCATCTCTTCAATCAACTTCTCGCAGTTCATTTCGTGTAATTCCCTGAAAAAATATGCCGGTAAACAACTAAATATGGCAAACAAAAACGTTCGTTGCTTTTATGAAAGTATGTCATTACGTTGCCAACTTGATTTGGCTACGGCAATTTAAAAAATATTTTTATTCAATTTATTTATTCAATCTAACTTTAAATATTTTTGTTAAATATTTAAACGTTTTAAACAAATTGCAAGTATATTATAAATAATATTTTGTTGAATTCGACATTTAATATGAATGTTATGTTACTAATTTTTAGGTTGGTATTAGATTTTGCAGGTTATATATATTAAAATATTACTATGGATATTGAATGAAAATTGCCAATTTTTAATATGAATTTAATTGGAGTGTCAGTTAATTTTCAATTTTAGCAATTCTTCATTAACGCTACTGTCATTTTCATCATCTACAGATTGACAGGAATTAGTGTTGACGTACCAACCAATACAAAATTTTTGTACAAACTACATCTAGATTAAAACAATGATTTGCACTTTCTAAACTTGATAATTATTAAAAATGTCGACGTTGGTGGATGTAATCTTTACATTTGTGAAAAATCCCATTGATGTATTTGAAGAAGCTGGCCGTTTGCTAATAAAAATCGCTGAAAATATCTTGCAAAATCCGAGAAATCCACGAATACGAACTTTGCAAAAGAGCAATGCGACTGTCAGCAAAAAGATTTTAAAAGTTCCAGGCGGAAAAGAATTGCTACTATTCATGGGATTCGTCGAGGTAATATTATATCGTATGCACAATTAATGAATTTAACTATCTTTATATCGTTAGAATAGTACATATTATAATTTACCGACCGATGCTTCGCTGCAAAATGTTGCGGAAGTTAAGGACGAAATACTGAAATTAATGGGCAAGAAAGTCGCTGTGGTAGGAGAATGTAGTCGCTCGGAAAAATCACACGTAATTATTTCAAAATCTACGTGTTGGTTGGTATCTAATACACTTGCATCCTTATTTTAGATTTCCAACAACGTCAACACTACAAGTGATGTCAATCTACCTCATAAATCAGTTCAAGAGACATTTATTAAAAAGGTTGAAGCACCCCAATACGTTTCGGTAATCTATTTACTATATAAAGGATTCGGAATTAAAGTATCAAAGTTAGTCTTAAAATGCACAGAATATGTGTAACAATCATTCTATATGAAAGAGAATCATGGTTTTAATATTAAATTAACGTGGCCTTGATTCACTTTAACTCTGAGTCCTCTATATGTCTAAAAACAAACGTTCTACTATAACTTTTTTTAAATAGATGTATAAAAATGATTTTCTGCGAGAAGTGGAATATAATTTCAATTTTGCATCGATTTATAGTAATAAATACTTGCAAGAACGTGCTAAAAGTTGCATTCCAATGACATGGCTCCAAAATAGAGCGATGGAACGATTTCATCAATTGCAATTTCAAATAAAGACCAGTACGTATCAAATTGAAATATATTCAAACCTTTTCATTAATATTAGATTAAATTCAGGAAAATTGGAAGATGCCGCTTTGGATCTGTGCGATATGTTGCTACTCGAATTACTAGATTGGTTCAAATCCGATTTTTTTGTTTGGGTCGATACATTGAACTGCGAAATCTGCAATTCCAAAACGGTCATGTCACACATGAGCACAGATAAAAATCTAATGCTTTATACAGATCGTGTTGAGGTAAAAATTATACATTTAATACAGTTAACAATGCCGACCTCAAAATTTTGAAAAAGTTGTTTATGAAAATTTAATGAAAAAATTCTGTTGGTGCAGTAATACAAGATGAAACGTATTTCAATAGCAGTTGCATTTTTTAAATTTAGCTTTATATTTTAACAGCGTTTTATTATTTAAACTGTATAGATAATTTTTGTGTGGTCGCTTATGAATTCATTAATGTGCTAAATGACAAATTTAGGCTATCTTCTGTCGATTGACAAAATAAAAATTTGACAGGGCACTACACTTTGCACTGGTTCATAAATATTTAATATAATTCTAGATGCATAAGTGTCTGGCATGTAATCATCTGACACCATTTCCAAGATACCATGACTTAAATATATTGTTGGAGACACGCCGAGGACGATGTGGCGAATTTGCAAATGTATTTACGTTGCTTTGTTGTGCAATGGGATGGGATGCACGCTATGTTGCGGATAAAACTGATCACGTATGGACGGAGGTAAATTAATACACAAGAATCCTATGTGAATTAAATACAGAATATAGTCAAACCTCTTAACGTCGACGAAGCGTCTATTGGAATTTGCAAGACGAAGAATGCTTCGTAAGATAGATTCAATTTCATTAGCATATGTAGTATTTTTAGAGATGTGTGTTAACAATGATACTTAAAAAAACTAAACTAAAGCAATTATCAGTTGCTAACATTTTTATGTTGTGAAATGGATGGTTTGAATTTATATTGATTTTTATGGAAAAGTTTAATTCGTAATACATAGCGTTTTTTGAAACGAATTAACTTTATTTTAAGATTGTATGGTTTGTAGTGACTGATTATAATCTAAAGTTAAAATCCTTACCATACACACAAGAATTATGTTCTATCGACTGATGGGCGTTTCGATAACTATTCTAGAAAATAAACCAAAGTTGTTATCAGAAAGAATGGAAAACATTCGCGCGTTATGCTATAAAACATAATTCTTGTATGTGTGATAAGGAGTTTAACTTTAGATTCTTATTCGTTTTAAGAGGTTTGACTGTATGTACTTGGTATCAAATAATACTTGATAACAGTGAATTGCTTATAAAAACTATTGCTAGCTAAGAAAGTTCTTTCCGTTTTTTTTTTTAATTTTCTAAAAGTTCAGATAAAGGCGAAGGTAGGAGAATTTCATCATGATAATCAATTTTGTGTAGATTTTTAACTTGTTACCATTCTAAGAATGATGTTTCCGACTAAGGATTTTACGGTAAATAGTTAACTCCCACTCGTATTTAAGAGTAATATGCTTGAGTACTGAAAAAACGTTATAATGACATGCAAATTATAGATGCATGAATTTATTTCAATTGTTTGGAAATCACTTGAGTTGATTGATTCAAACTCATTAATTTGATACGCCTGTAATTCTGTATGATTTTTTACAATAATTGAAAATATAGGATATATGTTGAACTTTTTGTGACTTTGTGCGGACTTTCTTTACACTGAAATAACTTTCTTGTTTATTCAATATATATTATAACAATAAAGATGTTACGAATTTAGATTATGTAAGTGTAATTTTATGTAATAATTTTTAATCATTTTAGGTGTATTCGCATAGCCAAAAACGCTGGCTGCATTGCGATCCATGCGAAAATGTGTGCGATAAGCCTTTAATGTACGAAGTGGGTTGGAACAAAGAAGTCTCCTATGTCATAGCGTATTCAAGTGAAGAAGTGCAAGATGTCACTTGGCGTTACACGAATCAATTCCAGCAAACGCTGCAACGTCGCAAGTTGTGCACCGAAATGGAGCTGGTCGAGGCGATAGGAAAATTAAATAGCGCCAAACATAAAACGCTAAGCGCAAGTCGTCGCAATTTCGTCCTTCGACGCACATTGTTCGAACTGGTTGAGTTAATGGTCGAAAGGTGCGATATCATCATTTTTATAACAATATACAATTTGTAATTTTATTTTTAGAAAATCTGATGAGGCGGATAAGATTGGTAGAACGTCGGGTGCTTTGTCGTGGCGCTTGTCACGCAATGAAATAATAAAAGATCAGTCGTATATATGGAGGATCGATGATGATGTTGTCATTTCGTACTCGTCATGTTTAGATATGTATAAAATGTGCGATTTTGATAACGTCGAATTGGATGCAATTACAGGATGGGAAAATGGTGTTCTATCTACTAGGGGCTTATTTAGAAAAGTCGAATCTGATTGGAATATGTGTTATCTAACTCGTACAGGTTAAAAGTACAGAATATCTATTAAATCTTAACGTTGACTTATTTTCATTTATAGAAGGAACTACGGAAGGCACAATCAGTTGGAAATTTCAAGTAAATAATTCTGAGAAAGTAATAGACACGATTTCAATCAAGTTTGCATCAAAAACGTTTGAAAACGGCAAAGTTTTGCTGACAATGTGCGACGATGATAACAAATGCATCAAAATAGGTAATTTCGATGCAATAGGTTATTGCTAAGTTGGAATAATGCATTTTGTACTTGTAGATAATGAAGACGAAATTGGTTGTTTTACTGGTGCGGACTCTGTCACATTATCGGCAACATTAACTGGCGGAAAAGGTGACGTTGCATGGCAACATTCGCAATTATTTAGGGACAAAATTGATTCAAGTGATTTTCAGTTTAGTATTAAAATCAAACTGCGTTAAGTGATTTTATTGATTTTCTTCTATTAAAGGATTATTTATTTACAAAAGAATAATATTTTTTAACCTATTTAAAAACCCTGTTTTATACAAAATTTGTGAAAGATGTCCAATAAGATTTTTAATTAAAAGCAGTTGTCTGGATCTGAACGTAATAAAGGCATAGGCCGGACGAAATGAAATTTTTATTTAGATTTGAAAGTAAAGAATTTGAAAACTGAAGTTTGTTATTTTTGTATTTTTCTAGTTTCAACTTTTTAATTTATCAAGAACTATTGCTGGATAATATTTCGTGATTTTGTTGATAAGTGTGTATTAGACTTCGAATGCAAAAATATTTTTCTACACGGACGGTCATCTCAAAACATTTCTTTATATCTCCTATTCTATACTTCTAGTGCGTTTTAATGATAACCACATTTAATTAAAAACTGTTTTTTATGTATTAATAAGTTAATTAAACCGTATTTTAGATAAGAATTATCTAGATTCGCAATATTATCAATGAAAATCATATCAGACAATAAATTGTTTTGCTAAATTTTGCCAACTTGCTTCTATAATAAAAAATCATTTGAAGTAATTTAAAAAGTAACAATGTTTAAAATCCCACTGCTCTTAGGTAAATATATTCTATTGTTTATAAATCGAATTATATAAAAAATAATCATTTTTAGTGTTGATATCATTTATATCAATTGATTCTTTAACGATGAAAGGTGGGAAATTAATTTCCGATCTGCCTGCAACTACATCACCAAGCGACTACAATTGCCCGGCCGATTACAACATGACCTGGCCATACAAGTTAGATTGCAAACAGTTCTTAAGTTGTTGGTATGGTCAGCAGTACATCATGCCATGTGCGAGTTATTTGATTTACAATCACGAGCAATTGGCCTGTGATTACCCCAGAAATGAGAAATGTTGCGAATATCCCGAAAATGATCCAAACGTTCTAGTTTATCAGCGCGACTTTAACCTTTTATCAGATAGTTGGTGCAATTATCGAGCGTATGAAAATTCCTATTAGCGTGTCAGAAACTCTCAAAATGTTTTCGCATGTTAATTTTAATTTCAATATATTGTTATCATATTTTGTAAGTTATTAATTCAGCTCATAGACCTATAGCCACAACGTCATTACTTTCCTATAAGACAGAATTAGAAAGAATAAGAGAAATGTGTGCAATGATGGTTTTTGTAATATATTCATTCGCGCAGATGCAAAGGAAAATTATGCTTAATTTTGGCAGTTACAGTTCTTGTGGTCTTTAATGTAACTCAACTCTTTAGTTTATACGTTAAATATAGGTCTATGTTCAGTCATAAGTTGCAAAGTTTCAAACAAATATATTATTTTCATTATTTGAAATGTTACTATTTGTAGACATAACCTAGAATTTAAAATATTTCCTGGAATTATTTGCTCGTATACGTTATAATTACGAACATTAATTGATCCACAAAACCCCCAAGGATTTGTTGAAGATTTGATGAAGTTGAATTGCTCTACTTTGTATAGAAGTACAAGTAATCCCAAAACTAGGTACTAGAAGAGGATTAAAATGGACCCAAACGTTAAGAGCGTTAAATTCTACGAGGTACATAAAATTCCTTTCAAGACAACGGCTGGTGAGGAACATAAACTATGCCGTTTAGTTGGTTATTTCCATGTAGATAATGAATTAAACAAGTATTTGTTGGATTTAAGGAATCAAAATCATCGTGTGGAACTAGAATTTGTGAACAGTCAACTGCCAAACTCTAATAATATTCCAGTGGAAATTTTTGGAACTATCGATTCGAATTTAAAGTGTATTGTTGTCAGCTTTTTTCAAACGTTAGACGTTCATAATAGTTTTAGAATACATGATTTGTTTAAAATCCAGGCCAGATTATATAACTAAAATTAAAATTGAAATAAAATTTATTTTCATTTATAATGCAATCCAGTTTGTCCTTCAATCTGCTAATTTATTTGGCTCCATATAAATAAAAGAATCGATAAAAATCAAATCGGACAATACAGTTAATGGTTTTTTTTTTGTTAAATTTTGGTCAATTCAAAGCAGTAATTCGGGTTAAATGCGCGCATTGGTGCATTAGTCAAATGATGGTTAGCGGTCGAATACGGTTGATTTCAACTTTTTCTAAGGTTTCATTTTGAACGGCTGCAACTTGTCTTCCAAACTTAAATTCCAATTCATTTTCAGTTATTTTAACAGTTCTTAAAAATGTTGGTTTTTAATATTGGCGCTAAAATTGGATAATTAACTTTTTTCCTCAATCTTAGTGTGACAAATTTTGGGGTCGCGTTGAATTCGCGTAAATACTTGCTTATTATTACATAACAATAAGCCAATCATTTGTTTTGTTACTTAATGTTAAATATAGTCAGTTTATTATAATAGAATTAATCTGCGAAATCGATATTAAATAGTAGACAATTGTAAAAATCTGAGGATAGTTTTTCTAGGATAACGAACTAAATTATAGATGCAAAAGGTTGATTGCTCATTATTAATATAAATTGCTGCAAATAGCATAGAATTACAGGAAAAAAAGTGGGTTAAAAACAAAGTTGTATAAATTGATTAAACCATGTACTAAATAAAATATTAATAAATTATGGTACGAATCAATAATATCACAATTTATATATAATAAATCAACACAAAATTAACGAAAAAGAAGAAAAACAGATAGAAAAAGAGCAAAATTGTTAGCGGCAATTAATTTACTTATTCATTGAATGAGTGCGTCGATTAAATGTTTTCCAATTTAAACGTGTCAATTATTTAATATTTATGAAAGAAGCTAGTTAAAGGATTGTGCATACTCGTGTAATTATTGTAAATGAATTATTATTTACTATAAATATAGGATAGAGTGTATCAGTTTTATTTATGCCTCAACATGCGCTCCACAAACATTTTACAATTGTGCGTTTATTTAAAATTTGCTTCGATTGCAGCATCTGCCACACATTTTAGCTACGACGGTTTAAAAGGTACGTTTATGTAAAAGTTTTTTCGTTTATCTTTGCCAAATATACGATGTGTAATATTTTTTAGGTCCGCAACATTGGGGTGAAAATTTTCCAAATTGCGACGGTCAACAACAGAGTCCCATCGATATTAAACCAATCTCACAGTTGGCCAAACTCTGCAAACCGTTTAAATTTAACAACTTTAATCTCGAGTTTAAACAAGCCCAAATTACTAATAATGGGCATACAGGTTGTTGCGCTAAAATTTTTCCAATTCGCTAATAAGTAAGTGAAATGTATTTTAGCACTAATTACAAAGTTGAGTCCAAAAAGGCCAACCATCAGCGACGGCTTCCTGACCCGCACGTATGAACTAGCTGGCATACATTTTCATTGGGGTGAAAACGATTCGCAAGGCTCTGAGCATACAATCGGAAACAAAAGGTGAATATATTAATAATTCACACAATTCGATTGAATTTTTAATATTGAAACAACAGTTTTCCAATGGAAATGCACATGGTTTTCTACCAGCCGCATTACGGTAATCTATTTGCTGCTGCCAACTTCACAGATGGAATTGTTGTGATGGCATTTTTGTTTGAGGTAACTCCAAAAAATAATTCATACATAAATGTCCTAATCATAAAATTTGAAGATTTCCAGAAAACCTAATGAAAATTTCTATCCAATAATAGATGCACTGCCATACATCGTTGATCCAGAAACGACGTATCGTATCGAAAACTTTCCAGCCATGTATAAATTGATTCCATTAAAGAAACAGCGTACGTTTTATACCTATTTGGGATCGTTAACCACTCCAACATGCAATCCGACTGTCACTTGGATGGTGTTCTTCAATAAGATTCCAATATCCAGCCAACAAGTATAAAACATATATATGCTAATTAAAATGGAGTGCAGTAGAAATACCTTTCACATTTTCAACAAGGCATATTGAGAAGTAGAAATAAATTAATTTATTAAATTAGTAAAGTTAATTTACATTATTTTGTGGTAAGCCATCATATTAAAATTTCAATTTGCAAAAAAATCATTAACAAACGTTTCAAGTCGCGAGATTTGGACTCATCTTCAGAGTGGGAAATTTACTGTAAAATTATTGATACATTTGAACATTAGAAATACACTCACCATGTCTGTCCAAATGTATTAGTAACTTTAAGTCCAAGTTTGTAGACTCGAAACGTAAGTCAGTATATTATTTACAAATTGAAGTTTTAATTTGATACCTTGCCACAAACTAGTGCGAATCAACAACAAAAATTTAGTACTAACTGCTAATTCTCCAACATATTTATTTACTCAACTTATATTAATAATAACCCTTGATAGTTTCACAATTTTAAAGAATTTATTGTTGACCTATAAAACTATCAAGCGTTTTTATTGAAATAAATTTAATAAATTAATTTAAATAATTTAGTTGCCAGGGTTTTTTAATAAAACATCCGTGGGTGGTTTACAAAATTGAACTAATTCGCAAATTTTCGATTATTTTGTTACTGTGAAAGCTATTTTTACCGCACCCTGTATCATTTAATATTTCATTGAATTTATTAATTTTTAGATGTCTGCATTTCGCCAATTAAAAAACCATCACGGAGAGTTTATCTTGCACAATTTCAGACCTACGCAGCCGCTAAACAATCGATTAGTACGAATGATTATTTAAGAAAATCAGAACAGTTGTCTTGTATCTGTGATAAATTTATTCAAGCATCGCCAAAAATTCATCGGAGTTTTACGCTAAATTCACTCGCAATTAATACAATATTAAATATATATATTATATATTATAGCTTAATACTTTCTAATATTATTAATAATAATAAAAATGTGGATTACTAATAATAGGGTTAGTGGCTTAAACGCACGGTTCGACATAGTTGCCGGGAAACAATCCCGTAATACCATCCATAACGCCTTCCCACCAGCCATCATCATTCTTTTTCAACACGTAAATGACTGAACTCTCCTGGAAACTTAACTCATCATCCTTGTCCGCATAGTAATCATAGATGGCTACAACTATAACGAAAGAATATTTATACATTAAATGTAAATAAAAATTAAATCCTTCGAATACAAACCTTTTTCAATGTAGTTTTTAGGTACCCAGCCGGGTAAATCTTCCTCATCTGGCACAATTGGCATAACACCGGACGTACGCGGACGTCCAAAAGCTTCATGCTCATCATCAGGCGGTGGCGGCGGCGGTAACGGTGGCGATTGAGCGCCGCTGCCGCGCGACATTCGCTGCACATGATGAGCATGCGATAAAGTATGCATTCCAAGACTGCCTTGCGGTACGGGACCGTGCTGTGGCATCATCAACGAATGATGACGCAACATCGCACTGTTTGGCAGCTGCATCTCTTGATTGATGAGCGGCGATGGTGGTGCTAAAACAAATGATCAAATTCAGATAGTCTACTTCATGTGTGAAACAAATACATACGCGGCATGGCTAAATGATCGTTCATCCCGTAGACAATGTTATTGGTAACACCGCCAGGTGGTGGAGGTGGAGGCGGCGTTTGTGGATGTTGCTGTGGTGGGATCTGCTGTTGCTGTACCACATTCATTGGATGCACCATTCCAATTTGTGGTGGCGACATAACTTGTCCATGTTGCTGAGATTGCGGCATGGGCAGTGTACTGTAGCCTGGACCACGTTCACCACGGCGAGGATGTCCTATAGGATAATTAGGTGCATAATGGCTGGGAACTTGTGGTGGTGCTACAGCTGGTGGCGTGCGATATTCACGGCTCCCCTTACTTAAAGTCCCTCCTGATACAGATACTTTACTGCCTGTGCGTGAAACTTGCGGAGGTGTAGGTGGCTTGGTGGTTGGTGCTGGACCGACCATCGATGAGTTCGTTGATATTCCACTAATTGATTGAATGCTACCTTGACTAGAACCGCGCTGCTTTTGGATGCGAGGTGTATTCACACTACGAATTCCATGCCCAATATCATCATACTCTGTTAATAAATTAGTATCCATTATTAATTATCAATATTACTCAACTACTAAATTAAACATACTATTGTAGTCGATAGGTTTTCTCACGTATTTGATTGGTTTCTCAGGATTAGCCGGCGCTATGATTTTATATTGCCTGGTCGACGATTTATTGGCTGTCAAAACACCAATTTCACGTCTGGCAACCTTCTCCTTATGTATCATAACAGTTTGTGAAATATGATTCATTTGACTCTCCATTTCCGATAGTTGAGCGGTCTGCAATTCTAGTAACTGTAAGAAATTGTAAGCTAACGTGTTAATTTGATAAGCCACGCTTGCAAGCGACTGTGTCGTATAATTTTTCGTTTCCTCCAATGCAATACGCTTATTCTCCGATTGGAAATAGTTTGCTTCGCAGTATTCAGCAACCCGCTCCAAATTCGTATGGTTATCGGATAAATTATGTCTACCCTCCGGTATTTCCGAGCGTAGTAATGCTGCTAGTTCAGCCATTGTGTCACAATCGCTTATCGGTACTGTTTCTTGGGCTGAATTACCTAAACAAGATGATTAACATTGATTTGTTGCTATTGGCTTTTAAATTGATTTCGTTACCATGCGAATAATAACCGACACTCATCTTTGTAAAATCATTGCTTTGATTAAACTTGGAATAAGTTAAAAATCTGCACTAAAAGCAATTAAAACAGTAAATGAATAAAACCACAGAGAATAAAACTAATAAGGAAATTGAGGGTATTTAACCAATAAACAACACCCAGTTCCTTCTGTTTCTGTTTAATGTCACTGACTACCAACTTGATTGTAGTTACAAACTAAATTCCCTTCGATTTGTCAAACCGGTCAAACGGGAGAAACTATGGGCGCTAAATTTAAATCATTAAATTTTTCAATATTTTAAAATTTTATCCAAATAGTAAAAATAAACAATCATAAATTATCTAATATATTTAAAAGCTCTTTTTTTATTTTATCGGTAATACTATTTACTCTACAAATATTATTTCTAGTTATTTACATAAATAATTACAGATGTAGGTAATTAAAATGTATTTATTGTAATTTATATAGGTAATCAAAGCAGCTAAATCAACATTCTAGAAAATATTTATTTAAATTAAGCTAAGGTATAAAACAAGCCAACGAATCAGTATTTTCCATCGTAAGATGTACGTATATCATAAAGCGTTGTTCATGGCCGCAGTTTGCTAATAATCCATGGTGAGTAATGCGTTACTCTTGAATAAACACCGGGCCATCCTTCCATTCCGCAAGGTGAAGGTCCAAACGACACGATTCCGGCACAAGTCCAGTGCGCGTTGCCGTCATCTTTCAGTGTGTATGACATGAGCGGACCGCCGCTATCACCGCGACATGAATCTTTGCCGCGAATGCCACCGGCGCACATTTGTCCTTTGCCTAATTGCACGCCTGCATTTCTGTAGACGTTCCCGCAGTCTGCTGTAGTTCTTACAGGCACCTGTAAAATTGGATAATCAATGGATTGAATTTAATGTTAATTACATTGTCCTAGTTGCAAAATCTGATAAACAAGGCATCTAGTGGATAAGTGTATTCCAAGTGCGATTAATTTAATGTCGCAAACCGTTTTTAAAAATTAGATCCGGTTTTCGAGATATCTCAATTTAAATATCTTAAGAACAATGGTGCTACAGATATGCATTAGAAGTGCATTTTATTGATGGTGATGTTTTACTTTATAGGCGTTCACGCTTATTGTCCGTTTCTATCGTTGAGTCTATTGTGTCAATTATAAAAGAAATCTAAACAAAATTGTTTTTTGTAAGAAAACCAGGCAAAATATACTAAATCCTCTGAACAATTGTAATTATTATACCATTATCCTATCTTTTTCTATCAAGAAGTATTGTTTGCTTGTTTTTAAGACATTCACGTAGAAATATCTCGAAAACCCGATCCAACTTTTAACTCAACTTAACGTTTTGTTTGTCAGAAAATAATAGTATTCAATTCGAGCACAGTGTAATCAATAGATTGAATTTAACGCTAATTAGCATTCAAAACACGAACGGCAATTATATTATTATTTAAATTGAATACAATGTAGTGAGAATCTATTTATTGTTTTTAATTCAATATCAAATTCTCATGAGTTGTTATTAATTTACCTGCAATTTAAGTTTGATGTTACTTTCGGAACGCTTTTCCGTTTTTCCCCATCCAGCGACCGTTAAATTCCTGCCGTAGAACTCGTCTCTAAGTTCATTTGGTGTAGTTGGTATACAAATCGGCGATACAAATTCTAGAATAACAAATTAATTATGTGGGTAAATTATGATCTGGAATTTCCAACAACATCCTACCTCCGAATTTCGCAGGTGTAGCTAAGCGCAATAACGCGATATCGTGATACTGGTTTGTATCAAATGGATTGTAGCCTTCGTGCGCAATTTGTTCTTCGACGTCAATGTCTTGCGGTGTTGGTGTGCAATCTTTGCCGCCAACACCATTTGAAACACAATCCTCGTCGGTACTCGTATCATATTCCCCTAATCGAACTCTCACCCTATAAGAAAATGTATGTTAGCTAAAATAAATGATTTAATTAACAACACGTACAATTTCCACGTTTTGGGCAAATCCTTTCCTTTGACGCAATGTGCTGCTGTTAAAACGTATCGCTCACTAATCAAAACTCCACCGCAGTAAAATCCTCTACCGTTAGCTGTGTAAAATAGCACAAATAAGAAAAATTGTTGTTATCGTTACGGTTTAATTTAATTACGTTTTTGATATTCAAGCAACGCCATCCATGGAAATTCATCGATTTCTGTTACTTCCCCACCAAATATGCGAAATTCTGTACTCACGCCGCATTGTTTTCCATCAGGCAGCAATTTCACCTCTAAAAAATGATTATAATATTTGATAAATTTGCAGTAAACTATAGAAGGCGGAGTAATTACTGTCAGGATCAATCGTGTTCGTTGCTTGATTGTTTGTATTTGCATTCGTATTTGTATTTGTAGAATCGGTCGGGCAACATACTTTTGGCACTTTAGCGTCCACAAAGCCGCATTGAGCTTCTCGCAAATACTCTGTGATTTTATTCGTCAATGGCTTGGTCTGTAGCAGAGCCAGGAATTTGGGACATTTTCGAATGCTGATACATTCGCCTGGTAGTTGATCGGGAGTAAAACATGTTTCCGCTAAAAATATTATTGAGCATTATTAGGGAAATGTGCAAGTAAATTCTATTGTATTGTATTTTTGAAAGCAATAAATTCATTTATATTGTATAATAACATCAAATAGATTAGCAAGAAATCAGTAAGATTTGTTGTGAGCATTGAAAATATATTTAAAATAAATTCTAAGAACTGTTTTGCTGTAGTGAACAATTTAGAACAGTGTTTCTCCAACTTTTCTTATTTGCGGATCGGTAAACTTATGAATATTTGTCTGTGGACCAACGGTTAAATTACATAATCTTGTAACACAAAACGAGCACAATTGATTAGTGTCGAAAAATGTGAAAATTTCATGATATTATGAGAAATAGGTGTCAAATTGGCGCCCAAGATAGAAATTGCAAAAAGGAGAATTAACGAAATAACACAAAATAAATAAATTTCAGCACAAAACGAGCACAATTCAATGACGTAAATGAAAAACGAACGAGGGCTAACTTGACATAGCCAAATTTTTCCAAGGACCGGCGGTTCAGAAACGCTGATTTAGAATACAAATTCAAATTCGGTCTATGGTCATTATAAAAAATTAAATGCACATTAACTCTAGTATTATTGTATGAAAATAAAATAAATAATTTAGTGAACCAACCAAGTGTATTTATTTGAATTTGTTTTCTAAATTATTATATTAATATATTAAAAAGTCTGCTTAAGATAGTCGTGATCCATTTGTTGTTATTTGTGTTATTTAGCAATATAAATATATTATAACTGCGTATCTTTATCAATTCAAAATGTAAATAGTCAATATTAAATAGTAAAATATTAAGGTTGATGCATAACTGTTGTTGTTGTTTGCTGTTGATTTGAGCGCACATTTTTTTTGAAACATTTAATTTGCTTTACTTCTTATCTTTGAAGATAAAATGCATATCAATAATTATACTCACCTCGCGAAGAGATTAAAATTGTATCCACTTCAAATCACAATTATTCTTTCTCGAAGCGGTATAATATTGTATAATAACGCAAATGTGAGAATAACAATGGATGTTTACCGGAAAATAATTCTGCATCAATTTGATTATTGATTTATCTGCAGTAAAAATTGAATTGTATTTTCATATATCATATCATATATGTATATGTATATTTAATTAATAATAATTAATAAAAAATTGCAATTATTCTAAAAAGAAAAATGCTTAGTACGAATTAAGTATATAGAAATGTGCCATCATAATGGAATATTTTTATTGTGAAACAACTTAAATTTTATTGATTATTCATTTGCTTCTAGATAAGCTGGTAACGACCTTTTAAGATCTCATTATATGTTTAACAAAACCGATAAGTCAAGGATTTTTTATCAAAACAAAAAAAAATGATAAAATATGACATACACAACTCCAGTAGGAGAAAAAATCTATGCAAGTAATTGATTATATAAACAATGCTCAATGTTATAGACAATAAAAAAAAATCAATAATATAAACAATTATTACGTATTGTGTTTAAACTTACCACTAACACATAAACAAGTGCATAAAATTGCCAAGGAAATAGTTAAACAACTGTTTTGCCACATCTTTTAGAAGTAGTAGTGTGCCACTAATTGTTAATAATTAGTCATGAACACAACACGACGAAACGGACTAGCACTAAGTAATCTTGTTTCGTTCAGTCGCTCGAATTTAATGTTGTCTGCCTTGGGAAACCCAGAGAGTCTTTGTCGTCGTTGTTTTTGTAAAAACTTGCAATCGGACGTCACGTAATATTGTTTATATCAACTAAAAGCAGTCGATTATCATTCGACTGGTTTCGTCATTAACAAAATCTTTTAATAATTTAGAAAGTCATTAACGAACGATAATAAACATAATACTGTATTTACTTCTGTTTTCGTTTTTATTTATAATATAATTAGTATTAATTGCTGCATCAATTATTTTAGACTATAAATTGTTCATGATCCACGTTCCATAATAGATGACGTTCGTATATACAGCTGGTATCGGTTTCTGAGCGCATCGTTTGAAGCCGAAACTAACGACGCCGAGGAAACTAAACACCGGCCCATTTTCCGTATCGACGATGACGAATAAGGGACCGCCGGAATCTCCGGCGCATGAATCCTGCCCCTCGATGCCGCCGGCGCACAATTGCTGCCGGGTGGATAGTCTCACCATTCGCTTGTAATTGCGAAAGCATAATTGCGGATCAGCAATTGGCACAACTAGCTGCTTCAATAGATTGCTCGTACGTTTCGTTGCTGGATCCGTAATTCCCCAACCAGCAACGAAACCAGTTTCGTTTATAAAATTCTTATATGTATTCCTGCCGTAAATCAAGCACAGTGGCTGCACCCATGCTAAAATAATATCATTTTTTATTCAATCATTCATTCTACCATTTAGAATTTAATTATTTCATGTTAATTAGCTAGCGCCTGTGTATGTATGTGTGTGTGTGGAACATCCGCTGAGCATTGGTATATTATTATTGCGTAAAGTAAAGTGATTCAACAATTCGGCCATGGCATTGATATCATTATATGATTAACTTTTCGGATATATTTATATCAATAAAACTTGATTGTGTGTGTGCTGTTTTTTATTATGCTAATAGGTCGCGGCTCTGGGAAATTTTACAATTCTGACGCAAATTCTTCATTACATATTTATTGGCAAAAATTCCGAAGATTAAAATTCAAATTTATCTACAATGATTAATGTAAATAAATAAATAAATAAGTAATTGTAATAATCACGCACTTATTAACAAAATTAGTAAAAGATAATGTCAAGAATTTATGTTGAAAAACTTTTTGATAATCAACCTAAACTACTACGCTCAATGTCAAGAATGTTGTGTTCGATTCGATTTTGGCGAAACAAAACAGGAATGGGTCAGCGATCCCGATATTATTTTTTTTGTCACATATCAAGAAGAAGAAATTTCGATGCGTATGTATTCAGTAATAAGAAAAAGAATTTGTTAAGAATATAAAAGCAACTTATTCTAATAAAATGAAAAGATTATAGTAATAAATTGAAACCGCAATGTAATAAATAAATAATAAACAATTATTATCCAAAAATTCAATTAAATCAATGCCAATTATTATTTTAGTAGGTAGATATATTTTTATTATTAATAATCAATTTACTTATCGCAAAAAGTTAATACAAACAATCGCTTTAGTTTAATTTAAGTTTATCTGAACAGTTTTTTTTGTAAATGAGAATATAGTAGGATATAATAATCGATATTAAAGCGATATATGCAACTTTATCGATCGGTGTGCATTGAAATAAAACTAGATTGAATTGCTTACTGTTGAATTCGGCCGGCTCGGCAAGTATAACCATCCCGATGTCATTTCGCAATCGCGGTACGTTGTATTTCGGATGCACAATTGCTTGTTCGACTAAAATATCTTGTACCGGCGCAGCGCAAGTGCCATCCGTGTAACAATCCGGGTCCGTTTTGATGTTGTGCTCACCCAAACGCACCAAATACCTGGAAATTAAGACGATGGGATGCATCAATCGTATCGCTCATAGGATACGCAATTCGAATAAAAAAAAGGAACATTTACACATAGGACTTGTTATAGCTGTCCTGCGACTTGCACAGCGTGTCGGGTAGATTGTGTACGCAATGTGCGGCTGTTATCACATGCCTTTGCGTGATGAGTGAACCGCCGCATCGAAACTCTGTCTTGTCAGGACAACCAGCCACCTTGTAGCCGATGCGTGCCATCCAGGGATATTGCCCGATTCTCGTCACCGAACCGCCAACTATGCGAGGATCGTTGTTCTGGCCGCATGATTCCGTTGGCAATAGATGAAAGTTGCGGTGAAAGCGAATGTCATGATCTGAAAATGATGATATATATTGCAGGTATATTTTGGGAAAAAAGGTATTGGTAAAAAGCTAGAATGAAATTGTCAACATTTCATTTAGCGATAGAGTCACTCACATGCAAGTGAAATGCCCACCATCCAATATTGAATCAGTAATAGAATGTTTATTCTGATGAAGGTTTGACTATTTAATCCATTGTAAACGCTATCCATATTACGAAGCAAAATACCAACAGCAAGCAACAATAAATCCAATATTAAACTGTTTCATACATTTTTTTTATCGCGCTTTTGTGTTTGATTGGATTTTTCTCCTCTCAATAAATGACGATGCATATCGGTTGGTTTTAAGTCACATTTTCTACTCATGAACCATTAACATTTAATTTATATAATTTAAAGTATCTGTAAAATTATTTTTCATTATATTATGCATTGTGGAACAAATTGGTAGTAATGATAAACATACCATATGTAAATTATATTGTTGATAAATTTATCAATATTTGTTATTGTATACGCATATTAGTATGGTAAATCAATATTTTTTATTAAAAACTCATGTTTTATTTTATAATTACTATTAATTAATTTTTACAATGTGCCTTCTACATATAAAAACATAATCAATCAATCAATATTTAATTCGAATTATATATTATTATATGAATATAGCGAATATAGTAGCTGATAGGACGCATAAAACAATTCAAAAATCACGTAGGTGCGCATGAAACTAGGAAAACAAGAAACGTGTTCATTTGGTTGCATACATAACATACTCAGTAAAAATAATTAAAATAATATCATAAAGATTATATTATAGGTATATATCGAAAAGAGAAATTAAATTTAGCATTGTTATTATTTTGAGTGTGTGTGTGTGTTTATAATATATTATATATATATATAACAATGAATTTTTAAGGTCAATTTAATCAACACAACAAATCCTAATATTCTTTTGTGCGTCTGTGTTGATTTTTTTCTTTCTTTTCAAAAATGTGTCAAGCATCTAAATTATTGTTAGTTACCGATAGAATAGAACAGTTTTTTTTTCTTCGGCAAATTTGTTTCTATAAATTTATTTTTGACATAATTAGAAATAATTGTTGCTGTTGTTGCGTTAAAAATCAAACTTTCTAAATATGTAGATAAACTCTAAATGTTAGAATATTATTTCCAAACACATCAAAAAATGAGTGTGTAACAATATTTGACGGAGTCTCAAAGGATTCCGCATTTAACGCGCTTATCAAGACTAAATGACTGCAATAATATGCTAAATATTCTTATACATTGTACAATTATGATAACACATAAAACAATAAACAAAACATTATAAAAGAGGTGTGAAAAAAGCAATAAATAGCTTCAATTGTAATTCAAAATGGTGGTAAATACATTTTAATAAAAGCGTAAATTTCGCTGCGAGCTCGTGCAATTGCAAATCAAACATGTCACCGTTTCGGTGAAAAATTTATGTGTAGAAGGTACATGAGAGCCATGATATAATTGACTATCGAATGGTATCATTTTTAAAGTAGTTCAAGGTGCATATGTTTGGCAGGGATGTGTGGCAATGGCGAATCGCGTGATTATTTCAGAGCAGCGAAACTGCGGCAAGAATTGGCGCAAGAAGCAAAAAAAAAATGACAGACACACATCCAGTAGCAGCATTGAGCGTTTTCATTCCAATCTAACGATGATTTTTATCGATATATGCATGTGTGTGTGTGTGTGTGGGCGATCGCTTTCATCCACAACACAGCAACAATTTCAGTAGCACATGAAATGGAAAAACATTCGTTGAAAACATAGATAACCAACTAACTCTAGATCAGTTCGAGATTCTATCAAACAATGTGGGATGAAATGTTATCTAGGAGAATTGTGTTGTTGAACGCAATAACGAAATGCTTATCGGATGTTACGAAATTGTGCAAGAAATAAAGTAAACTAGTACTTGAATAAACTTTTCACTTAAAAACTTTTTTATACGCAGCATGAAAATGTTGGATAGGATTTGCGTTGTTATTTTTTGACGCGCACTAAGATTTCCTGAAAAAAAACACTTTCCACACAACGTAGGTAATGCACAATAACGATGATGCAATTAATTAATATGTTTAGCAGGTGTTGTAGATATACTAGAGTAGAAAAGAGATATTCCCACCCTATTAGAGCAGGTGAGTGGCAACAACCAACAACCTTCTTTTCATATCAACTTAACGTTTAGCCAGTTAACCGTAGTGCAAGTACCGAATAACTACGCTTTCTTCGGATGCTTTCAACCATCTAGCGCTCGCGCCTCACATACATTTTCAGTTCTTAGTCGGGTGTACCGTTAGTTCAAAGCGCACGCGTTTTCAATCTAATGCCTTTGCGCCACCCTTTCCGCCTGCCTTCTTTCTACCATGCATGAGTAATTACAACCACAACAACAACAACAACTATAACTAACTATGGATAAGCTCGCAATCACGACTATCAAGGAGGAGGTGACGCCGGAGACGACGCCGGTGGTGCAGCGGCGCGCGTCCACCGACGAACAGCAGAAGCGCGCCGTCGACGAGCGGCTCGCCGAACGGCGCAAATCGCTGGTGCCGATGTCCAGCATGGAAGAGGAGAATTTGCGCGAGCGGCTGCACATGGCACAATTGCGGCAATGCTTCGCGATCATCTCGAACGAGATGCGCTACACGAAGGAGACGTTCCGGCGACTCTTTCAATCAAAGGTAGGCCTCCTCTCGCATAATTAACGCCAAAGGATTTGCATACGAAATTTTAACATCTTTATCTCTAAAACCCTTCATCATTAAAATGAAAATTATGCCAGCAAATAGTTATTTAACTATAAACATTATGAAAATTAGGTTTTTTTTGTGCCCAATTTTTATTAAAGCGAAAATTATGCCAGCGCTAGCCTAACAAATAGTTATTTACTTACCTACAATACATACATTAAGAAAATTAGTTTTTTTTGTGCGCAATTTATTGTTTTTTGTTGCATTATTCAATTTTTTTCGCGCGCCGCCATTCATTTGCATTTTTATTATAATATGATTTGCTCGATCGAAAAAAAAAGGTAAAGTTCAGCTCACAATCAAATATTGAGGTTGTTGAAAGTAATTCATTCCGTTGTTGGTATTATTATAATATGTAACACGGTGCGAATTTTTAATTAATACGTTATTGTTGTCGCGCTCATGCGTGAAAATTAATGCGCGAAATGATATAATAATAAAATTGTTTGATTACTAGCTGGTGTAATTGTTTAGGTAAATGACGACAGTATTTCTAATCGTCGGTACGTTTTAATGAAGACGTTGTGATTTATAGTTAATTAAATTATTATGCGATAGTAGTAGTTGCCGCAAAAATAAGTTGCAAGTGAATAAATTCCATTTAATTTAAATTTAATTAAAAAAGCACAGCAAAAAAAACGTGAATTTGCTGATAATTTTTTAGCCAGATATAATTTGAAAGGAGAATTTTATGCAAATCGCGATGAAATTTAATATTTTATCAAGCAATTAACGTTAATTTAAAATTTTGATTGAAATCTGAAATGGGCACAAAACGCGCAATGGTAATTTTTTTTATTTAATGTAGAAATTTAAATATTTATTGTTTAGATGTGGGCACCGAAACAACGCAACCATATATATTATTTTTTTTTATGAATAAATCTTGAAAATATTATAACCATAAAAATCATCAAGATATTATATTACACAAATGCGATTTTTAATGCGCTCATCCCACACCTCATAAATTTTGATTCTGAAACGGAAAGGTATAAAATCATTACGCATAAATACGCCAAGGGAAAGAAACTTGAAAGAAACCACAATCGGCAATCGGCAGCCTACAACATACGAAATACAAGAAAAATGCAGGTTGTTTTACGACTTGTTAAATGGAAGCGAAAGTTTTCGGTTGTAAAAATTGTATTACAACGTTTTAGAAGTAATAGAAACTCAGCATTTACATTCCATTAGTATTCAATTATTTAAATGTCGCTTTTTATGCATGTGAAGAAGGAAGAAGATGCTTGTTGTAGTCTTGTCCGCGCGATAACTAAATTGATTAAACAACATTCGAGATTCGCATGCATAATCGATCAGGACGAGATAAAATATATACGTATTAATGTAAAAGTGGTAAAGTGCATTTGGCAATTATACAATTTGCGCGTTCGGGACGGTCGGGACGGTCGGGACGGTCGGGACGTTCGGGAGCTGGATGGCGTACAGATTATGATTGGAATGCATGCCGGCTGATGATTTTTACTGACTCGCCGTCGACCGCCGTCGATCGCGCGCACGCATTTATAAATATGTAAATTTTATAGAAGCGATAAAAAATCAACATAATCATTTAATAATATTTCACAGATTGCTGGACCCGATTGTGATTTACTGTAAATTTGGCTCGCATGGGACGAAGCTCTAACAATACGTGTTTGTTTAAAACGAACGAACGAACATTCGTTGTTGCTTTCGTAATTTATCGCTATTGTTACCGCGTGTTTCTTCTTGTTTCTTTCTGGTTAGTTTATATGCAAATTTTGCTTGTTTGAACAAAATTCTATTTTTATTCAAATTTATAAGATTGTTTACGATTTAAATAAATTATGATGTATACTTGTTTAAGCATATCCTTATTTTTCAATTAGCTGCTTCTCGCAGAAATGCATAAAATATACAATTTGCTAATAATCAATATATGTATCAAACTTCTTTACACTATTAGGTAATCAACATAATAAATACGAAATAAATTTATGTAAAGTTAACGTTTTGATCTTTATCGAAAATGTTGTTGTTATTTTCTAGCGAAACATTTGCAAGATTTAATATAGACAATTAATTATTTGATTTACATTCAACTATAAATAAATATTACTTATAAACGTCTACATTTTTTAAATATTTTGCATATTTAGGTGTTTTATAAAGGGGTATAAATTATATTAAATATGTAAATGTGCAAATAAAATGTCAAAAATTAAGTCTATTATCAAATAAAATCCAATTGAATTAAAAACGAAATAGTTTTTCTAAACATATTGTGTGTTTTAAATAATAAAAATTTATGAGCGCACAACAATGCTAAAATGATTAAATGAACTATAAAAATAAAACGATTAAAACTAGTAACGTACTAAAAACAATTACAATTATACAGTTGTGAATTTATTTGATATTTATAGAAAATTTACTATATTGCTTAAATAATAGCTATTTTAAATTAAATGTTTAGGCATTAAATAAGATGGGATAAATTATACAAGCAAAAATAATGTAAATTTGTAAATGTTTTGTGCCAAAGGTAAAAAAATCAAATGAATAAAATTTCGCGACTTTTTTCCTGATATTTTACTAAGACATATGTCAATGAAATTATTATCGTACTAAATATCTAAGTGAATTAATTAGATATGTATTTACACCTATTCCCCAATTTACACGATACTTTTTTCACACGTTTTTAAAAATTATTCCACCTTACTTAAAAAAAAAACATCCGTTGAGAATAATTTTAAATTAATGTAACCGATAACAAACTTTATTTATATAATAAATCAGATTATACATGCTGCAACTGATATCTACGCCATAAATTTTGAAATGTTTATTTGAAATGAATTTGAAGACATAG